>VWZE01013301.1:217762-246014 GCA_013396675.1 Eubucco bourcierii
TTCAGGTAGTTGTAGACAGCAAGAAGGTCCCCCCTGAGCCTCCTCTTCTCCAGGCTAAACAATCCCAGCTCCTTCAGCCTCTCTTCATAAGGCTTGTGCTCGAGGCCTCTCCCCAGCCTCGTTACCCTTCTCTGGACACGCTCAAGCACCTCAATGTCCTTCTTAAATTGAGGGACCCAGAACTGGACACGGTACTCAAGATGTTTACTGCTTGAAGAGGGAATCATAGAATGATAAGGTTGGAAGGGACCTCAAAGATCATCTAGTTCCAACCCCCTACCATAGGCAGGGACACCTCCCACTAGTAATGGTCACTCAAGGCCTTGTCCAACCTGGCCTTGAACACCTCCAGGGAGAGAGCATCCATGACCTCCCTGGGCAACCTGTTCCACTGTCTCACCACCCTCACTGTAAAGAACTTCCTCCTAACATCTAGTCTAAACCTTCCCTCTGCCAGTTTAAACCCATTGCATTGCCCCTTGTGATGTCTAGGACCCTTCTCTCCCCGGCTTTGATAACAATGAACTAATAAGCCCCTGTCATAAAATGCTTTGTTGTTGTTTTTTAAAGCATGTTTGGCTTTTTTTTTTTTTTTTTTTTTTTATTTGTNTTTTTTTTTTTTTTTTTTTTTTCTGTAATAAACAGGAAGATAGCCTCTGAACAATTCCTACAATAATTTAGAAAATTGTAAGGAAAGGAAGATTTTTTTTTTGGTCAGAAGAATAAAAGGTTGCAAATTAACAAGCTATTATTAACACACCAAAACAAAGTCTCACTTAGTTGCTTTTATGTTCTTAATTTGCTTCTTCCTTCTTTCTGTGCACACAGGCATTCCCCATAATTAAAACCAAGCACTAACTTTGTCAGGGCCTTACCTCACTCAGGATTTATATTTGGTACATATTAGGGTCAAACAGAAGTTAGGGAAGCAACCGTAAATCTGGGATTTTTCTTTTTGGAATATTTGAATTAACTATTTAAAGCAGATTGGCTTATGACATAGTTGGATGTGCTTGTGTTTTGTTGAGTCTTTCAGGACTTTGAATATTAGTAATTGAATGTAATCTGAACTTCAAGTATGCTTGATGTTTTTGAGTACTTCTAATTTTTATAGAATTCAAATGCAAATCTGTTATTCCTGGTTCTGTTGTGGTTATGTGCACAAGTAGTGGAAGCATATTGGGAAAAATCAAGAAATTCAAACCCAGAATTCTCCTAAGCTGTTTTTTTATGGATTTTATTTTGCTCTAAACTCAAATTTAAGATGTATTGAATCAATCAAGAACTTGTTTCAGTTTACTGATTTGGTTTAGCATTTTTTCTTTGTTTTGTTTAAGGAGAAGTTCTGCATTTTCCTTTCTACACCCCCCCCAAACTACTGGAGGTAATCTCTTCCTTAGTGTGTTTCTGCAAGTGTCTTAATTCCAGAGCTTCAGCATTATAGAGATGAAAGCAACAAAAGGGACTTTGAAAACTGGAGGTCAGACAAAACTGTTTTGCTCAGTTTCAGCTATAAAATTAAGATTTTTTTTTAAAAAATTATTTTATTTTTTACCTTTTGAGTTTCTCAGATACTGAGCCCTTAAGGTTCAGTTGTCTTTAACAGCATAAAGTAAATAGGGTGCTTAAAATATCAGGAACTCTTTCTCTAATCTTAGATCTCAAGTGGGTCATTTATTTTCATCGGAACAGACATTTCCGATTGGCAAATATTCAATACTTAATAGCTGCCACTGAGATAGGACATTTTCTCCACTCTTACGTCTTTGAATTCTTAGATTCTTGGTTGTTTGAACTTTTCAAAAGTCTGAATTGTCTGTTTACTGTGCTGTTTAGGGATGTTTTCAAATAGTGTTGGCTGCAGGGTTTGGTTTCCTTGTGTTCTATGTATGAAATGCAGTTCTCAGAACAGGGACTTGGAATCAGGTTTCTTCTTTTTGCTGAGTGGATATGATCATTATGGATGCTTATTTCCCCTTCTTAGTGCTCTGGTGAATATTAAATGATTCTGTAAAACATCAGCTGAGATTATTGGGAATACCTTTGTTTTGGTTAGGTTCTAACCTGGTGAGTGCTTTTTTCAGGGGCTGTGTATGAGGGAAGGACTTGAGTATGTGCCTCTGAGTTTTGGAGCGTGTTCCTCTCACTGAACAGTAAGCAGCAGCTGCTGCTACACTGGACATGGACTGGCAGCTTGGGTCTCAGTAGCAAGATTTAATACATAGCAGAACCATTAGCTTGACTATCCTCCTTTGACTGTAAGATACTGAGCTATTCGTTACTGTTGACATGCTGCTTATCAATACAAAAGGATCCTTTTAGAATTAAACAACAAACCCAGGAATGTATCAATTTTAGACTATTCTCACAGATGCAGTTTAGCACAAAGGTGAGATTGCTTAGTGAAACTTGTCAATCTTTCCCTGAATTTGTTGTTTTTCAGAAAAGAGCTTAGTTTCCTATATTACTAATATACTTTTAAAAATACAAAGACTTGCACATTTGAAAATTGTCTGTGAAAGCCTATACCCAGCTTTTCAGAATTTGTCACAGTTGGAAAACTGAGGAAAATCATAAGAATACCTTCCTGAAATGTGGTTTTAGAGACATGGCTGGGACCTCAATAGTCAGAGGCAACTTCTGAGAGAATTGATATGTGGTAGATTTAAACATGTATATTTTGTTGAAAGCTGTTTTAAAATGCTTTTTCTGACGTGTTCTAAAAAATTACAAAGTTTTGCATTTTGGATTTAAAGTTAATTGCATTTAAGAATAAGACTTCTTTCTGATATGTTTATATTTTTTTACAAGAAAAACCAACAACAAGAAATAAATGTTTGCCATTTGAACAAAGCTATAAGGATTATTGAGAATTATCATTTTCACTTAACTTTTCCTCTTACTCTCAACTGACAGACTGAGACTTTGCTGCCATCTCTAGTTTCTTGATGAAATTTATCTTGAGCTGCTAGTTGGCTCTACATTTTCATCTGTACTTTTAAAAAACCAAAATTTGAGCAGATCTTGTGACTGCTACATGAACAAGTTTGTTTTGTAAAGCTTGAATCCATAAACAATGTATCTGTCCTATGTTCCTTTCTTTTAGAAAGCACTGGTGAGTTTCTCTAAAGAGAAATATAGAATCATAGAGTAGTAAGGTTGGAAGGGACCTCAAGGATCATCTAGTTCCAACCCCCAGCCATAGGCAGGGACACCTCCCACTAGTACAGGTTACTCAAGGGCTCATCCAACCTGGCCTTGAACACCTCCAGGGAGGGAGAAGCCACAACCTCCCCGGGCAACCTGTTCCAGTGCCTCACCACCCTCACTGGAAAGAACTTCTTCCTGACATCTAGTCTAAATCTCCCCTCTGCCAGTTTAAACCCATTGTCCCACATTCTGTCATTACAAGACCTTGTCAATAGTCCCTCCCCAGCCTTCCTGTAGGTCCCCTTCAGATACTGGAAGGCTACTATCAGGTCCCCTCGAAGCCTTCTCTTCTCCAGGCTGAAGAGCCCCAACTCTTGTAGCCTGTCCTCATAGGAGAGCTGCTCCAGCCCTCTGATCATCTTCGTGGCCCTCCTCTGGACCCACTCCAACACTTCCATGTCCTTATCTTGTATTCTTTTTTACCTCATCTTCGGATATAGCTCTATCTAAAGCAAACTTCACCCACTTTTTCCTCTCGAGTCTTAAAAATTTCCAAGTTACTGTTCTTACTGTGATGCAATACCTTGGGTTTTTAATCTTAGTTTGTTTTCCGTAGTTTTAAGAGATGTTTCTGAAAGAATAGTTTGGTTTTAGACATTGCTATACTGTCTTACAACACTTTTATGCATATTTATGATTTTGGAAAAAGCATCTTTGTTCATCATCTTCTTTCCTATACCTTTGAGTGCTTTCAGAATATCTTGAAGAAAAGATTACACTGGATCCTGGCTCTGCTTTTTCCGTTGGCTTGTTAATGAAAACTGTTTGTTAGCAGTTTTATTTTTGGCTAATCTCTTCAGTAGTGACATTTTATTTCCAATTTGAGAGTCAATGTAACTTAAAGTTGGCTTTTTAAAAGAGTTTCTCTGTCAGTTTTCATTCTTCTGTAATGTAAAGTTCCTCAGTTGCTCTGCCAAAGCTTTCTGGCTTTTTTTGTTTTCACTTTGCTTTCCATTTCTTTTTCCATATCAATACTTTTATGTGTTATTTCACATTGGATATGCTGGCCTGCACTGATACCTTGTTTAGTTTTTGTCAGACTCACTAGCCTCTCAACAGACTGTAGGATGTCTGTCAATCAGAATTTTGTTTCTGTGGAAACTAAATTGCTTTAGAATTGAACAACAATTTAAGTTTCCGAAATCAAATCTAACAAAGTTTCTCTGGTCCTCATAGTTACAAGAACATTTGATAGAAATGTCATTATTAGAGTTTTATCTTTGAATCTGCAACCGGCTCCAGGCTGCTGTGCAACCAGGATTGTTTTTCTTCCATTACTGTACTACTGCCTCCTGAGAGTCTAATGACAGTTCAGATACTTTGTATGTGCTGCTTTTTTTTTTTTTTCTTTTTTTGTTTCTTCATAGTATTTGTAAAATCTGTAGAAGGAAGAGCTTTATTTTAGCAGGTTGGCTTTGCCTCTGAAGTGCGGAACATGTAAAGTTCTGTGGCTTTACTGCGCTTGCCTAGGACTCAAGGAAGAGAGGTGGTTATCTCCACTCTTAATTTTGTTCCTATGAGCACCTATGGAAGAAGGAAGTTGACTTAATTTTTCCCCAGCAGGGTGGTATAAGATCTTGACCTTCCTGTTTGAGCAACTGTACTTGTCTACTCAATCAATTTGAGGGAAAGGAAAAGTTTTTCACTGCACAGGCATGTTTTATACCTATTAAATGTATTTTCTTCCTATAGTTTTTGTTAAGCTGCTGCTGTTTTACAGGGTAACTCTTGATATCTTGGGAAATGCAATCTTGTATGCCTAGTACCCATGTTGAGAGCCTGGTTATTTGCAGAAATGTAAGACTTAAAGGGAAAGGAGCAAGTCATCTCCCAAGTCTAAAACTGTAATGTCTTCTGCAGGAGTGTATATATTCTGTGGAAAATATTATGTCAGTGAGCTCGTTGGAAAGAGGTGTGATCCTGCCCTAGTAGAAATGAGTGACGCTATCAGTGCTATACTCTTCTAAATTTTATCCACATACCCCCTCCCTTGAAGTGTTCAGGGTCAGGCTGGTTGGGGCTTGGAACAACACCTTTTAGTGGAAGGTATCCTAGCCCTTGACAGGGAGTTTGGATCTAGGTGTCTTTATATTCCCTCTGGCTCAAACCATTCTATGATCTATGTGAATGGGCTAGTAGTAAAATTCTTTGTATTTTCCCCTCACTCTGTTTTCATCTCTAATTATGATCTTCCATTCTGTCAGCTTAAATGTTATTTGGAAATTTGTTGTTTATAAACCTTCAGAAAATATCCATTTCATTAATGATTAGAAAGTTTTTAATCATCATTATTTGGAGTGGTTTAAGTGCAGAGGCGTGCTAAGCACGAATTTCACATTTTGACCAATTGCTAATTAAGAGTTTTTCTTGTATGGAGTTAAGATTCTGCAAAATATGCAAAACCATGTATTGTCATCTCATCTGCTTTAGCAGGTATGAACTGAATTGTTATGGTCAGTATCTTACTCGGGAACAAATCTTTGGTTCTAATGTATTTACGGCATACAGCGCGAGTAAGAAAAGTGGGCACTATTTGATATAGTGTGAAAGTATCCTTTTTAAAAAAAAAATTTCAGTCATTTCAGGTATTTTCTATATTTTTTCTAATTCTGCTTCTCAGTGAAGAGTTGTAATCTGTTACCCTCTCCTTTTCTAACAGGTAGATTAGGAAGGGCTGTATTGCTCAGTGTTAGCAAGTGAGTGATCAGCAAGGTAAATACGCTGGTATGATTCAGAGTGAACCAGTATCCAAACTGTCAGTGTGTTTATGAATGTTTGGTGCTACAAAAAAAAATCATGCTGAGCTTCTCAGTGTTATGTTGGAGGTAACTTTCTAATTAAAATGGTTTAGCATATGGTCTTTTGTCAGTTGAAATTGTTCATCCATTTACATTCTTGAGAAAATCTGTCTAATAGTAGAAGATTGTAACTGTAGTCAGACAGTTGTCATAAAACCAGTTTATTTAAACTACAGTCCATGTTGGTCTACATAAACAGTTTGTGATGTTTATCTAGTATATGAAAATCAAGGTGTTTGTGTAAAATTGGTGTTATTTTCTTGTGAGAAAGGTGACAACAAATAGAAAATATTCACAAATTCATCTTCATCTTGTCCAGAAAAGAATTTCTGTGCGGATGTTCAGTTCTGAAGATTTTTTACATTTCGTAGTAAAATGTATGTAGTCAATTTTATTTTTTTTTTAAAGGAAGAAATCTGTCAAGCAGTTTTTCTTCAGATGTGTCCTTGTCACTTTTGTTTCTATTGTTATTGTTTTGGGGCTAAACTAGACTGAAAAAAAAAATCTTTGTTAAAAGGAGTGTTTCCTTCTCCACCCTTTTCTTAAGTTTCCCTCTGAGTCATTCTCTTCAGGGATTTTGGTCAGTTTCCAGCTACAGAGCAAATTACTCTTAAAACTTTCATCTTTACCTGGATAGGCATTGAGGAGCACCAGAAAGCAAATCGCTGTGTGAACAGCCATGCATCTTCATGAAAAGAGTTAAGCCAGGACACCAGTTTATCAGAAGGAAATTATACATTTTTGTTTTCAGAAGGAAATCACAGATGCTATAAATACTTTTATTTTTTTACCTCTCAGACAAATATTTTCTGTTTCTCTGCGGATTATACATGGTTCTTACATGCTGGAAAATGTTAAGCAGGGGGCTTTTAATATTGGCTCTGTTTCAGTGATGATGCCGTACTGATGCATGGAATATATGATATTTGGAATTTATTTCATCACAGAGGAGTGTCATGTAATAAACAGGTTTATCTGTCCTTTGAGTATCCCATATGTGGAAATTATTTCATTGAGAAGCAGTCCAGCACCTTGAACATCCCAGAAAAGCACAGGAAAGGACTGGGAGATCATTAACACTTTTGAATATATCTCTATTAAAAAAATACTAAAAAAAAAAAAAAAAAAGTTTTAGTTTGGCATAATCTTCCTCCAGTTTTATTTGAAACCACATTCAAGCTAGATTCTCAATAATAAAGTAATGGTTTTAAAGTTTTGTTCAGGGCAAATTCTTGCAGAAAGGGCAAGACAGTAAAGGTGAACTTTTCCAGCCCTATGAAGATAGTCCTTTCTCCTTGAGGTATAAAACGAGCAATCAATTTCAAATAGATAATCAGGTTTGAAAGTATGTCTCAACCATTAAAAAAATGAAAATGTTGCTACCCTAGATATATAGTTGAACTATGATAGGCATGAGCAATGTAAGGTGATTTCTGAATATCTTGGGAGAAGTCTTTTTATGGTTTATATATTCTGGATTTAGCCATGGTAGGATCTGGTTTTGGTTATAGCAGTTGGTGTTGAGTGAGATTTCCATAGCAAGTGGGAGTATCACCTTGTTTCTATTCAGAGGCAAAATACCTTAGGTAGAGAGAAGACTGTTTATTCTGCATTCCAAGCCCACACCCGGATGGGGGAGAAAAGAAGCATGATTTGAAGATCAGGGTGTGGAGAAGGTTGCCTTGGTTCTTGCAGTTGCACTTTAACCTGAAAATGAAGGGGGCTTTGATTGGACTTAAAGTACACATTTGCTTTGAGAATCAGCAATGGGACTTCCATTAGGAAGTGGTAGTTAAGGTGGAAGTTCTAGATGTGTTCAGCTGCTTCTGAATTGAATGTGGAGAGAAAAAGAAGGTAACAGCGGTGACTGTTCTGCCTGGTTCCTACTAACATATCACTGGGTCTCCAGATAGAAGCAAATGAGACTTGTTTTGTGCAAGGTAGGATGGATTTGAAATCGAATACTTGGACAAACTGGTTAAAGAAAACGTTACTTATCTGCTGCAAGTCCTTATTTTAATTAGTACATTAACTTATGAAATTTGGCCTAAGCTTACCCAAGGGATATTTGTAATAAGATGATAACTCTGTAGGGAAAAAGAAGAGTTTGTTAATTTGTTTATTTTGAAAGCATATGCATAGCATAATTTTTAGTATGTTGGGAGAAAAAAGGGAGTTTTGTACAAACTACTTGGCAGCAACTCCTTCCTTTCAGCATTCAGCCTTACTCCAGCTGTGAAGATTTGTGTAGTACAGCCTTGGAACTTTTTCTACTTGTATCATGAAGTTGCATCTCTGTAAAGGACTGTCGGATTTAGTATCTGCTACCCTGGCTACAGAAGGCTTTCACCATTGGTCAGGATATATGCTTCAGTTATCTTTTCCTAGTTACTCGTTGCCAAGACTGAGTCTTGTCTGCACCCAAATTTGAGGCAGGTAGATGTACTTACTGTAGTATCTCCAAACCTTTTTTTTAATACACAGTGTAACTGGATGTTAAGTTTTTTGGGAATTTCTTGTAAATTGTAGTGGGTTGGATTTGCCACCCAACAAAATTGGAAATTTACCCTCCAGAGTAAATTTACCACCCTTACCCAAAATTTTTGGAAGTTACATGGAATTGTATTTTAAAAAGTAGACTACATATAAAAGCATAAAAGGCAAGAAACATATATAAAATATATGTACATATATTTACTGTTCAACAGCATCATAGAACCACTCCCCTAGACACAAAAGACCCAGAGAGGCTGTATTACAACTGTCTTTACCTCCTCCCTCCCCACTGCCTCTACCCCAGGTTAGCTTTGCAAACCTAAACAAAAAAACAGGCAGCATGCAAGGTCACAGGCAGAGCAGGGAAACCAGAAGCTAGCAGGAGGCAGGCAGAGAGAGAGAGAGAGAAACAAGCTTGTGGTGCAAAATATAAGATATTCAGCAGTCCAAAGGGATAAACTTGTGTTATTCTGTGTCCAATCCCTAAAACTGTTTATCTTTTAGACTTGAATTCTCTGAAAAAAAAACCCAACAACCAGGCATAGCCTTAAAACTGCAACATAAGTCCATTTCTGGAGCTCCCCCTACCCCAACATTTCTAAAAGTCTCAACAAAGTACGAAGGCTGTTAGATATCTTACAGCAGAAACAATAATCTATATTCAGAAAAAAGTACCTACTGATTTATTTTCATGCTACTGATTTGTCCAGTCAAAAGATGTAATTTTTGTCTTTCTTTTTTGTTGTTGTTTTGTTTTTGTTACCTATTACTCAGACTGAGCTGCTGAGTTTTATCTCAATTAGTATTTCACCATTGTTGCTTTAAGGTGAATTAAATAATTGTGTTGTTCCGGATATCCCCAGTGCATATGTTTTTGAAGCATATTCACATCTCTTATGGGTTATAAGGTATAAAAGCAAATTTAAAAGTTTGAGCTTTTATATGAGACAAACTAAAGGAGTTATTATCCATGGTTTAATGGCACTGAGTTCATTATTGAGCTTTCTGTCCCCCCCCCCAAAATTTAGTTATATAATGCACTTGGTGAAATTATTGGTCAATTCTAATCACCGTTTGAATAGAAATGCCCAGGAAAAATCTACATCTGTGTGTCAAATTGACTTGATTCAGGGCTAAATGTAGACCAAGGAGTTTGCCCAAAATGTATTTTCAGAAACCTAAAAGTGCCCTAGTTCTGGGTTGTATTAATTTTTTTTATTATTTGTTGGGTTTATTTGTTTATTGAAAACTGCATACATACCTTAATTTCACATGGTGTTGAAAATAATTGATACTACATTTTGGAGCAGTAAATGAACAGTGTGCTTCAGCAAGATCTGCAAACTTGTGCTCAAATCTCATCCACTGAGATAGGTTGTTGCTTAGACCAGTTTGGGCTCTGTTGTGTCACCGTAGTAAAGGCAACAGGGCAAAACTTCTCAGCCCTTGGATGTTTTGGTGAAAGTTTTCTCAGGTGAAGTCTGGACATTTTGGGATATCTTCAGCTTAGTGCAAAGCTCATTAATAGTGATTACTTTTGGTCAAAACTGGGGGATGGGGGGCGGGGAAGAGGCAGGGAGGGAGATGTCCAGTGCATGATTAGTGCACCAATCCTGTCTATTGGAGACCTGACTTGAAGCGAGTGCCACGAGTACTGTGTTATACGGAGTCCTGCTGTTCTGCCTCTACCCAAGAACACACTACTTCAGGGCTACACATAGTGGCAAATTTAGAACACATTCTTGCCTGTGAAGGGAATTGTACTGTGCAGGTTGGAGCTTCTAGTTCCTTATATGTATCTTGTTCAGTGCTGATGTAATGAAGAATACTTTGGAGCAAGAGTGTTAAAACCATCTAGGAATTCAGTACATTATATTTAGTTTCATTAATGGTCTTAAAGACCTTCAGTAATTTTAGAAGAAATCCTAGGTAAAGGATGATACAGAATAGATGTCAATATTTAAGGGAGATTACCTTAAGCTCTTAGCATTCTGTGAAATGATTATAGGTACATTCTAGATTCAACACAAAGAGATGAATGCAAAGAAAGGAAGACTCTGGGGAAAAGCAAGCAAATATGTTTTTAGAGAACACAAGTTAAAGTGTAAAACCCCCCCATTTTCTCATTAAAAAATATATCTTATGAGAAATGCATGAGAAAGTAGTTATTGGTACATAAAAGGTCAATAAATAAAGTCATAATTCTAAGAATTCTTGGGGTAATTTTTCTGTGACTCATTTCTTATTTGTCTATAGTTGGCAATTGAACTACTTCAAATTTTAGGGCTATGTTTTACTTTAAACCCAAACCCTAGTTTAAAATAAATTCAAAACTTCTCAGCAGTATGCCTATTATGTTTTTCCTCTTTTGTTTTTTTTTTTTTTTTCTCAGAGAGATGGTATAATTGAAATCCTGGCTAAGTGGATTTTGGAAAATTGTTTTTTGCATGCTAGTTTGGAGCATGTTCAGGTCTACTTCTGCTTAGGAGTGCATTTGCAGTTGCTGCCGGTTGAGAAAGAGTGGAACAGAAGTTGGAATTGAAAGCTGCAAAGGGAAAGATTTCGACAGGGAGAATGTAAGAGGAAGAGGGAGGGAAAAGGATGAGTAGGGTAGTCGAACTGTGAGGATGGAATAAGGAACTGTGTTTGAAAACTTGAAATTCAATAATCAACCAGAGGAGGATGATTTGCGATTGCCGGTCTGCAAGAAAAAACAAAATAGGTTGAGAGAGGGAAAAGGAGGAACAATTAGAAATTGATTTACAAACTAACAACAGAATATTTGTAAAGGTGAGAGCAGAGACATCCAGGCAGAGCTAAAGATCGTGAAAAAGAAGCAGCTGGCATCTGAAGAAGGTCTAGGTGACAATGAAAGGTGATGAGAATCATCAAAGGCAAGATTAGTATTAGTGAGGTGATAATCGGACGTGAGAGAGATCATTTTAGTAAAGCTGAGTGAGCAAAAAGGTGTAAAGATTTATTTGTGAGTAGGGATGGAATGTTTGACAACATCATTGCCATCAGTTTTGCCTTCAGTGGCTTTAAAGTAGAATGTTTTTTAATTGCAGTGATTCATTTCTTCATTCATGTGCTGTTTAGCCGCATGCACAAATAGGGTAGAGGTTATTTACATTTACGTTAGCTATGAGCAAAAATACTGACTTTAGAAACTGTACTGAGCTCTAATCACAGGAGATAATCATGAGTGGTAACAGTTTACTTTTGTCAGTCATCTCAAGTTATGTTTTCCATTTCTTAATCCTAACTGATTAAATTACTCCTTCCAAGCCTGCATTCTTGCTTATCCTTCCCCTTGATCACACTGCTTATGGCACAGCTTAATTCATTTTGAATCAGCTAGGTTATTTTAAATGTTTCAAACGTTTGTCTTGCTAACCTGACTCATTCACATTAAAGCAGATTAGGGAACAATTGCACAAACAGAAAAGGTGAAGAATGAAAGCATGTCTGAACTCTGACAGAGAAAACAACTCTTGGTTGGAGCTAGGTTTGACAGCTGTGTGCCAGCTTGGATTCTCTGATCCTGTATGCATGCATCTTAGTGCAGCTGTCTTGTGAATACGTAGAAATACACAATCTAGTGAAAGTTATTTAGTGTTGTTTTTTGTTGTGGTTGGTTTTTTGTTTGGGTTTGTTTTGGTTTGTTTTGTTTTTTAATACAAACTCCGTAACATCATGCTAAGGTTATGCAGGTATTTCATATGTTTAAAATATTACTAAAATCTTTCATCTGTTGGTACAACCTAGCTTGAACTTATTTTCTGTGCAGAAAATAGAAAACATTTTACCTTTTCATTGTAGTCTTAAGGTCACAGCAGACATTTTATTTCTTTTTATTTGTTTTGCTTGGGTTTTTAGAGTTTGATTTTTGTGGGTTTCCGTGGTTTGCTTTTTAGTCTCTTAAAGCTCGGTGCTCAGTATATTCTGTCTTAACATTATGATTCTGAGTTCTGTGGATTTCATTTAGCTGCATACTGGTAATTCTGTTGTCTTCTGAAAGAGTTAAGTTTCTCCACTTCTTAAATTGTTTGTTAACATTTCCACATGATGCACATAAGTCAATGATTTTAAAAAAAAGAAAGAAAAGAACCCTGTTAATATTGAAAACTTAAAATTAGGCAGGATTAATTAGTAAGTGTGACTCTTTCTACCTTTCTCATGATATACAATGTGAATGTTATAAGCAGAGTGGCTTTTTAAGTCTACCATCTGGATTTGAATGAGTATTATAGAAATCAGCACATGCTTTGTTAACCTGGCAGTGATTTCTTGTATCATATTCTTGTAGTCTCCTTGAGTAAGGACAGGATTGTATAAGGTTACTAACAGAATTCAGCTTGCAGTGCTGCTGTTGTTGATGGCATGTTACAAAGAACACTTGATTAAATGTTCTTGAAAGGATGTTGCCATATGAAATACCCATTTTACAAATATAAACTTGGAAATTACTTCAGCTTAAGTGCTGCTTTTCTGTAAAAGACTCTACTGTATAGGTAGAATAAAAAAACCCTTAACCATTACTCATATAATATTTTTGTATACTGATAGAGAAGAAATCAATCATTGTAATTTTTGCATTTCCTGTTCAAAGACCTGCAAGATACTGTGGTGCCACTTAGCTCTTCCTGTCATCATGGAATTGTATAGTGGTCTTGTCTTCACTGGAATTTTCTTTTTCAGTAAGTGAATATAGTAAGAGGATGGGGTTTTGTGTCAGTCAACAGTTGTTTATATTCAGTCAACAAGAGGAAATGGTGCTTTGTCCCTCCTCCCCACAGAATTTTTTTTCCTGTCTTTTATGCTGCCTGGAAAGAAGCAGGTGGTTGTAAAATCTGTGTCAGACTAATGAAACTGGAGATGCTTAATAGGTGCTACATATTATGAATGTAGTACAAATTCTTTTGCTGCTGTCCTGTTTGAATGTCTGAAGATATGTAGCTGAGAAAATTTAGAATATCCCTTTAAGCTGGAGTTCTGGGGCAGTTTTCTTTCCCATATAGTGACCCTTCAGTCCAGAGGCAGAAGGATGGATAAATTGAGATTTGTGTTGCATTGTTCATTTGGCAAAGCAAACAAAGATCCCTTAAGACTCAGATATGTGAGTGAGGTATTTGGAATGAATAAGTTATGCTGTGTATGCTCACTATGTGTGTTAGACCACTGCAAACATAAAGTAAAATTGAGTTCATAGAATCTTTCAGATTAAAGGGCTCTTGAGAGGTCTTCAGTCTGATTTGCTCGAGGAGGAAAGCTCAAGGCTTTCTGTGGTTGGGTCTAGAAAAGAGTGGAGAGCTATAATTTCACTGGGCAACCTGTTCCAGAGGTTTTTTTATTTTACTAAGGAAAAATGTTTTTCTTATATCCAGATGGAACCTTCACTGTTTCATTTTATGACATCTGTTAGGTGTTGAAAGACTAGTGCTAGGTACCCTGTTAAGCTTTATCTTTTCTAGGCTACACAAGCTCATTTCCTTTGTCCTCATTGACCAAATATTTGAAATTTAATCAGATGCTACATGTGTCAGGTTTTTCTCAAGTACTTTTGGTCCCTTCTTGTGATTGGCACACCTCCATCTTTTTTCTTGATATTGAAAAAAAAATCATGGTGGGTGAAGGCACAGCAAGGGTTGTTGTCTATTTAGACTTCAGGAAGGCCTTTGACACTGTCTAGCATAAGATCCTCATAGGGAAGTTGAAGGGGTATGGGCTGAAGGAGCAGACAGTGAGGCAGATGGAAAACCAGCTGAACAACCTGGCCTTAAAAGGGTGCCCATTAGTGGCACAAAGCCCAGGCAGAGGCCAGAAATTAGCGTTGTGCCTCAGGGGTCACTGCTGGGTCTAGTCCTCTGCAAGGTCTTCATTAATGACCTGCATGGACAGAGTGTACCCTCAGGAAAGATGCAGATGACACAGAAGTGGGAGATGGCTGATGTGCCAGCAAGGTCATGATGCCATCTCAAGTTGCTGACAGGCTGGAGCAGTGGGCTGATGGGAACTTCCTGCAGTTCAACAAAGGTGAGTGTTCACAGTCCTGAACTTAGGGAGACAGAGCCCCATGTATGAGTACATGCAAGGGGCTAACCAGCTGGAAATACGTTTGTAGGAATGCCCCTGTAGGTGTTCTGGTGGACCTGAGCGAGCAATGTGCCCTTACCACAAAGAAGGGCTAACAATATCCTGTGCATCCTTAGGAGAGGAGTGTTACCATAAGGCTGAGGAAGGATAAAGACACAAAAGGCACAAAATGAAACACAGGAGGCTCTGCTTGAACATCAAGAAACACCTTTTTGAACTGTGAGGTTGACCAAGCACTGGCACAGATTACTCAGGCTGTAGAGTCTCTATCTTTGGAGACACTCAAAAGCTGATGGTAAGCTGGTGGCCCTACTTGAGGGAGGGAGGTGGAGTAGGTGACCTCCAGAGATCCCATCTAACCTTCAACTATCCTCCGATTCTGTGTACGTGATTTAGAGAAATAGATGCTACATACCTTGTTTTTATGAGCTGTGTGGCAAGCTTTCCTCAGCAGTAGGCTGAACATTTGAGCTTTCAGTTTAATCCAAAATGTGGCAGCCACATTTGATGTTTCGAGGAGTGAAGGTGATGGAGTCACCATCCCATGAGGTGTTACAAGAAAAAAATGGATGAGGCACTTAGTACCATAGTCTAGTTGATTGGATGGGAGTGGGTGATAGGTTGGACTGGGTGATCTTGGAGGTCTCTTCCAACCTGATTGATTCTATGATTCTATGTTCAATATCTTTACAGTTTATAAAAGTAGTGGGAATGGGATGCACACCACTGTTTGCCCAGGTTGCCTGTTATCAAGAATATGTTAAAAATCTGGCTGTACTATGCCTGTGAGATTGTCATCTTAAATTGAATCTGTGATTCTGAGTGTGATTTAGCCCTGAAAGCTATCTGACAGCATTCCAGACCTCCTGTCTTGCTAAACCTAGGGGGCATACACAGCTCTGGAACATTTGGAAACGTTTCTTATGCCTCAGTTCCTAATTGCTGTTTCATTCACTATGTATGCATGATGATGTTTTCCCCCACAGTGTGGTGCTGTTGTGTTTAGCTCTGGAAAGATAGTAACAGAACTGAAATAAATAACTCATTTAAAAGGGCTTAAGACAGCAGAGACTGCTAAGAAGCCTCCTAATACTGTTCTCCTCAACACCACATTCCAGTGTGATGTTTGTATAACAGAAGCTGTAAGCGTGGGCAAGGTTTGCGTGGAGTTACGTGCTAATAAACATTATTATTGTTAAAGTTTTGCTGGCTTCACAGCCTTTTCTCAGTTAGCATTGTAATCAGGAGCAAGAAGTGGAATGTTTCTCAAAGGTAGTCACTGAATCTGTCAGAGAATGAATGAACATGCATGCTCCTCAAAGCTTTCCCTGTGGACATGTATATAGAAGGGAGATAATAACAGCAAGTGAGAGACTTGGGTAGAAGGTAGTTCTTTTTAACTCTGTTTCTGCTTAATTAATGTAGACATTTGACTATGTCATTGAACCACCTTTACTAAATCAGAAGTGAATACACTTCTGCACAAGAGTGAACAAAAATGAGCTAAACTTAAACCCATTATTTAATTTTGTTTAATTTTGAAGTTAATTTTCCCTTCTCTCCCCTTCAAGTGATAGTGGAATTTAAACAGAAATGTTAAACAAATGGGAAGTTAATCTGAGGTACATCCCATATTAAAAGTGAGATGTGGTAGGCTCAAGTCATCATTGTTTTATTTTCTGAAAAACAAAAAAGTGCCCAGCTACTTGCAGTTCATAAATAGTGATCAGTTCTGCTTGGTCTTTTTTTTTTTTTTTTTTTTTTATTTTTTCCTTTTTTNTATCCCTTTTTAAATTGTGAATGGAGAGTTTATGTTTCCTGAGAGGAAGTTATTTCTTAAGATTTCAATTTGCACTAGTATGGTCATGAGTCATTCTGCTGGAGCTTTCTTTGCCTTTTTTTGACATGTTTTTCAAGTATCTCCCTTTTCAACCCATTGCATTCCCTTCTTTCTCCGAGTTGCATCTTTCTGCCTGCAATGACACCTGTGTAGCAGTAATGTTCACTTTTTCCTGTTTTAGCCACATGGGTTTGTGTTTGTAAGCCTCTCGCCCGTTACTGAGACTCAATGTCAGAGACCAAAATTACCTTATTTAACTCCAGTTGCAAAAAAAGTATTAACTCTTACATTTGTTTTGCTGATTTCATAGGCATATAGAGGCTTTTACTTGAAGGTGATACAATGAATGTCTTGTTTGGTCTGATTGTTCAGGTTGGTTGAATTCCTGACATCCTTTAATGTAGCATACTGTAGCTATTAAAGTTGTGACGGGCTTCTAAGAGTAGTGTTGATAACAAACTTAATAGGGTATTGCATAAGTTTTCAAATGTTTTGAAGTAACTAAGGCTTGTGCAGTTATTTTTAAGTTACTGCATCTTAAAAAAACCAAATCTTCAAATAGCTGCTAAATAGGCTAATAAGACTTATTTGGCCTTCACCATGTTTATGCTATAAATAGATCTAAAACCAGCTCCCGGCAGCAGGCCACTTAACAGGATTCTGTGTGGCTTTACAACTAGAGCTGTGTATGTCTGGGAGCCCCACCTGGTGAGTAAGCTCACATTTTAAATGGTCCTTTTTTTTCAGTGGTGAAAGTAAATAAGAAAAGTAGTAAAATTTGTAGTCATGGGAAAAGTGGGAGGGGGCTGGATCTGTCTAGTGATTTTAGCTCTTCTGAAATATTTGAGAGTTAACAGCATTGCCTGTGCTACCTCAGGCATGAGATTAATAAATTGATCGCCAAATATCCAAGGAGTATTCTGTTTGTCTCTGAGTATACCACACTTAACACATCAAAACTAATGTCATTTATAACATCTTCAGTGGTTGGAAAAAAAATGAAACATTTTATATTTAAAATATTATAAAGATCACCCACTCCAGATTATGTATTCAGGAAGAATAAACATAAAATACCCTCTCCATAGTTAAATTTTACTTGAGCATGTGCCCCACTTCAGGGCACAAGTAGGTAATAAGCAAGAACATCCTCAAAATTTGTTATGCTAGAATGAGAAACCAGGGATGAAGTGGACTGTTTTAGAGTCACAGTTAAAATTAGAAAAATGTAAGTTATTGAGGGGTCAGATTGCACTGATTTTCATGCTGAAAGATAGAATTTCAAAATACTTCTCAGGAGATCATGGTGCTGTTTCTCTTATTTAAATGATCTTGTAGGCATTTGATGAGTAATTAGGTCTTTAAAGAACATACATTTAGATTCACTTCTGAATCTGCCTTAAATGAGTATACATACACACACACAAGTGACTTAAGAGCATCAAAATTCTTCTTCATTATGCATTAGCCATAAAAACAAAACCCCAAGATACTTTTTGAGACCATATACTGTGAACTGTAATTGTTTTATGCAAAACAGCCTGTCTTGCTTTCTGCACAGTGCAGTGACAAATGGATGAAGGAATTTCATGAGAGACAAAGCAGCTTCTTGACTAACAGTGCTGAGATCTCTGTTTAATTGCCCAGTAGTACTGTAACCTACCAGTTCTATGCTGTCTGTAATCTGGTCTTGCTTTCGTACCTAATACTGGAATTAGTTGTGACAAGAACTTCCTTAAAAGTATTGAGGCTTAGAACATTAGACATGTTTCTAATTTCAAGCCAGTCACACAGAACTTTAATTTTAAAACAAAGTTTGCTGAAACTGACAGATGGGAACCTAATAGTGTCTTGTTAATATTTGTGAACCAAAAAATAACATGGCAGCAAAAAAACAATTTGGGAAAATTGCTTTCTTTATCTGTGTTCCTTTGTGGAAAGAGCATTATTAATCCATGCATACATTTCTTCTGGACACAATTTGTCTGGGGTTTAAGGAGATGGCTATATCCTTAATGCCAGCCATGATACAGAAAATTTCATTATTCTATAATGAAACTGTTTTGTAACACAATTGTGGCAAACACTTTTAATATTGGTGCATAGAGACAATTTAATGAGCACATAGTCCCTCTCAATCATAAACAGTACTGCTTTTGCAAATACAGAGTGAAGTAAAGAAATTAGATCCACTTGTCATTAGAGAATACTTAGACATTTTACTTCGAAGCTTAATTTTCTTTTAGTATGAGATAAGTGAGAAATAAAAATTTGTAGGCTTCACTCTGTATTTGTGTCACTGTGCACAGTACTCTAGAGTCATCCTATAGCATGTGCTCTGTATACACGGAAATGTAATTTGTAGGGTATCTATTGGTGCCTTTTTGAAAAATACCGAGTACAAATTTGTCAGAAGGTTCATCTTAGAACAGTATGGAGAAAAAATAATGTTTGACATTGTTATCTTGGCAACACCATGGGCTTAAAATTGAACTGTATTACATATTTTGTGAGGCTTGGACTTTTCCAACAAACATATGACTGCATGGTGTCCGCTCTTAAGTTTCCCCAAATTTATGTATTTTACCATATACACCATTTCATCAATGTGTCCTGTGTACAAAATACACATGTAAGATAAGTTAATGACAAAAGCATCACCAGCAGATGCAAATGAGTATTATAATCAATCAAGTTCTGTTGTTTTGGAATTGGTGTAACTTACTGATACAAGCAATGTTCCAGTGACCTTATTCTGCATGCTGCAAGGCTTTATAGCACAGTGCTTGAACCGTAATTTCAGTGGTTTCGTTTCTTTTGTTCAAGGTTCTCTAAATTCAAGGTTGTGGCCTGAGCAGGTGCCACTTATGAATGACCAGACCGTTTTCAATTAAATGAAAACAAATTAAATAGTTTCCAGTGAACGGTGATTCTTTAACATAAAACAACATCACTACTCTATTTGATTACAAGCACAATGGTGCAAGTTAGACACAATGGCAACTTTCTTGACAAGTTTTCAAACTCTGAATTTTACTTCTTTGTAACTTTACTTGTAAACTGCTTTATATATATTCCTTATGGATCTGTTAATCTTCCTGATTAAAAATTGAAGAAGAATTTGTGATGCAAATATATATAAAAAAACCTGATCATTAAAGTGTCTGTGAAATTTCTGTACATTTTCCAGATAACTTTCTTTATTGCATGTTGTAAAAGTTACTGTACTACCACTGTTTATTATAATAAAACTGATCTCCATGCATCTCATGCAGCTAAAGTATACCTCAAAGTAATCCTTATACGCTATTCTAAAAGAATGATTTAAAGTGGTTTTCATAATACTCCTGTAGAGAAACTGTGACCAAAATGTTAGTCTGTTTAAAAACAGTCAAACAAAATGACCCACAACAAACCTAACCCAAGGAAATAAACCCCACAACAAAACAAACCCTCACAAACACACACAAGATACAGCACTCACCCCCAAGTGATACACATTTTGTGCTGAAGAGCCGTGTTCTGTGCGTGTAAGGAAGTTCTACACTAGTTCAAGTAATAAAATTACATTAGCTGTATGTAGTGACCATAAGGAATATGTGCAGAACTTAGTTCTATGTATTTAGTTTTAAATGTAGCACTTTACTCTGCAAGGGGTTTATTTTGTTAAGGCTGTTAGGATTAGCATCTCATTTTCTGTGTTAGATACTCAGAATACGATTACCTATGTACTATCTTTTGTAATGGTGTGTGGGTTTTTTAGCATGTCCATGTCACTGATGAACGTTTAAAACTGGATCAGAAGAGAGAGTGCTCCACTTTGTGTTGTTTGTAATCATCCCTGTCTGTGAAATCTGGGAAGTTAATGAGAGCTACTTAATTCTGTTCCTGAGACAAAGCTATTGGTTGCCTAGAATTTTGACTAGTTGAACAAGTGTTTTGTTCTTACACTTTGTGTGTGTTTTGGGGGTTTAATAATTCTTTTAGAATAACTGTTTGTTCATGCTAAAATATTCTAACAAAATTGAAATTCAATTAATAAAATGCACATTGTTATAGGGTTAGAGTTACATTAAACTCAACTGTCAGAACTCATTAGGTGAAGTATTGTATGAATGCTTTTTTTAAAACCTATGTGAGTAGAGCTTAGATAAATTCTTCTTGAAAACACTGTTTTTTCATAGCTGTTATGGTCTAAGCATATTGCACTATTACTAGAAGTATTTGCTTAATTTCTTTAATGCTGGTAACAGTAAGGCTATCATTCAGATATACAAGCACTTAGTGTAGTGCCTTTATATCTCTCCATTTCTGCATTATGGCTTATTTTATTCCTGCAGTTAAAATGCTTTGGGTAAACTGAGTTACCACTTGTTCAAACAGAGGTCTCAGTTGTCTTTTCTAAATACATAGAATTAAATACATTGTATCTCAAGGTTGTTTGCAGATAGTGTGGGGTTGATATTTTCACCATTAAAAAAGTCTTTCAATGAGTTGCATTGTTTTTACTAAAAGCAGTGCCCTAGTGATACTTGTGCTTGTGATTAAGTTGAGAAATGTTAAATCTAACAAACTTGGCTTGCAGGGGTTTGGTTCTTTGGTTGGGATTATTTTGGAGGTTGGGGTGGGGGTGTTTTGTGGGTTTTGGTTTGGGTTGTAGTTTTTGGGTTTGTTTTTTTTTTTTTAGCAAAACAATGTTTTACATTTCCAACATTCTATCGTTACTTGGTTACTAGTTTGATCTTCACACAGTTCAGAGCTGATAGCGTTCAATACAGTACTTTGGTTTTATTTTGAGCATTGGTCAAGGTAGCTTGATGTTTGCCTTGGAATCTGATCTTTTAAACTGAAAAACAGGATAATGTCTGTGCTAGTTTTGTTGCTTTTGTATTCTGTCTGAAACATCTCTGCAGGTTCTTACAGATCTCGCTATGGCCTAGAGGCGTGGGAGGAGAGGCAGATTAAGCCTGTAACTTGAGCAGCAACATCTGGGACCAAAACTTATATGAACTTCTGTAGTATAAAGCTGAAAAAAATTACACTAACTTTTTTAAGTGACATTTTTTGGGAAACTTCTTCTTGTGTTTGTTACCAGCACAGTCCCATTGTTAACTGACAGTCAGAATGTGAACCAGTAACAGAAGTCATCTTACTGTATCTATTTTTTAACACTGATGTACTGAATGCAGATTTTTAGGCATCTTACCCTCTACATGGTCCAGCTTGTTAAGCTTTAGGGCATATAACTGTGAACCTGAAAGGTAGTCAGTAAATAATACAAAACCCCAATGTCTAAATTACATACTTGTTAACTCTCTTCGTGGCTTAATTTTTGATCATTCCCACTCCCTCTTTCCAAAACAAGACTTCTGTAGAACTGTGTCTCTGAACAAAGAAGTCTTGCCTCAGTCTTCACCAATGAGTGCTCCATCCATGCTGTCCAAGTTACAGAAGGCAAAGGCAGGGCCCTGGAGAATGATGAACCATCCACTGTAGAAAAAAAAATCAAGTTCAAGACCATCTATGGAACCCATAAGGCAAAAGTCTGTGGCACCTGGTGAGATGCATCTGGGGGTCCTGAGGAAACTGGTGGATGAAGTGGCTAAACCACTACCTGTGGACCTGCTTCTGAATGAGTTAGGTACACTGATGATAGAGGGTATAAAAAAGGCACTTAATGAATGCCTTCTTTGTTTCAGTCTTTACTGCCAAGGCTGGCCTTTAGGAATCTCAAACCCTGGAGGTAAGAGAGAAAGTGTGGAGAAAGGAAGACTCCCTTACTCAAGGAGGATTGGTTAGAGATCATCTTAGGCAAACTGGACACTCACAAATCCATGAGCCCCATGGGGTGCATGCCCAAGTGCTAAGGAAACTGGCAGATGTCATTGCTAAGCTACCCTCCCATCATCTTTGTAAGGTCACGAGGAACAGGTGCCTGCAGAGAAAAGCAAAGCCATGGTCACTAGAGCCTTCAGAAGGGGCAAGGAGGATGCAGGAAATCATAGGTCAGCTAGCCTTCATCCCTGGAAAGATGGCAGTACAACTCATTCTGCATGTCATCTCAAAGGATGTGGAAGAAAAGGTTATCAGGAGTGGTCAGCATGAATTCATGAAGGGGAAATCATGCTTGACCAATCTGATACCCTCCTATAATGGCATAGTTGGCTGGGTAAATGAGGGGACAGCATCAAATGCCATCTGTCTTGACTTCAGTAAGTCTTTTAACAGTCTTACATAACAACCTTCTAGGTGTGCTTGCTAAGTGTTACTCAGACAAGTGAACTGTGAGGTGTGTTTGAGAACTGGCTGAATGACAGAGCAGTGTAGAGTCTACTTGATGGTCTGTAGCTATCGATGCTGCCCAGGGGTCAGTAGTGTGTCCAGTCTTGTTCAACGTCTTCATCAGTGACTTGGATAAAGGGCCTGTCAGCAAGTTTGCTGATGGTAAAAGAGGAGAAGGATTGACTGATAAACTGGAAGACTGTACTACCATTCAATGAGACCTGGACAGGCTGGAGAAAGGACTCTAATGTAAAGTTCAACAAAGGCAAGTGCAGGATTATCTGCCTGGGGAGGAATGTGCCATTGACCTATTGGAAGGCAGTTCTGCGAACAAGGACCTGGGGTCCTGGTGTGTAAACAGGTTAACTGTGAGCCAGGAGTGTGCTCTTGTGGTGAGAAAGATGATGGTATGCTGGGGCACATTAAGAAGAGACCTCATAGAAACCTTTTAGTATTTAAACATGGCCTACAGGAATGATGGGGAGAGATTCTTTATCAGGGAGTGTAGTGATAGGATGAGGGGTAACAGTTTTAAACTGAAAGAAGATAAATTTAAATGAAATATTATGAAGAAATTCTTCACTGTGAGGGTAGTCAGTCCCTAGAACAAGTTTCCCAGAGATGTTTGGTATGGCTCCCTGGAAGTGTTAAAAACCAGGTTAGATGGGGCTTTGAGCAACCTGATCTAGTGGAAGGTTTCCATGGCAGGGACATTGGAACCCGGTGATATTTATGGTCTCTTCCAACTAAAACCATTCTCTGGTTCTGTTGGAAGGGATATCTGGAGATTGAGTCCAACCTCTCTGCCCCAGCAGGATCATAGAATCTAGTGCAAATCACACAGGAATGCATTCAGACAGGTCTTGAAAGTCTCCAGCAAAGGAGACTCCACTATCTCCCTGGTAAGCCTGGTCCAGTGCTCTCTGACCCTTACAGTAAAGAAGTTCTTCCTCATGTTGAGCTGGAACTTCCTGTGCTGTAGTTTTTACCCCTTGTCCTATCAAGGGCACAAGTGAGAAGAGGCTGCTGTCACTTCCTTCTTGACACCCAGCCTTCCTGTATTTATATACATTAGATCCCCTCTCAGTCCTCTTCTCTAGACCAAAAAGCCTCAGGTCTCTCAGCCTTTCCTCATAAGGCATAATAGCATCCAAGAATGGGTCTTTGATTAGATCTTGGTTGTTCAGAAGTCAATTTCTAACTTCTTACATTTGAGTGTGCAGAATTTTTAGGTGAAATAAACACTTTAATTATTATCTTTGATTGCTAATGTAGTGTTACAGACAGTATAGCAGATTATCTGTAACAAGTACATTATGAGTATTTTAAATATTACTTTCCCAAATAATCTAAAACCTTAGGTTGATGTGGTCAGAGGAGGAAGGTAGAAAACCAATCACAATTATTAATAATATTTTTTTAAAAGAGTATAAAATAGAAAAAAATTAAGTACATGTACAAACACTAGAGTACAAAAAACCAGATATAATCTCAGGAGGTCTAATAACAGTGGAGATGTAAAAAAGAGTGTAAAAGTATTTCTGCCCAGAGATGACATGGTGCATCTCTTGATACAGTATCTTTAGAAGATTGCTGCAAAAGGACTTAAATGTTGAAGTTAATTTAGTGTTTCCCTTGTGAATTCTGTGGAATAAAAAGGGAAATCAAGAGATGAATTAGGCAATTTAAATAAATTTAAGACTGAGCACAGTGAGTGCTCCAGCCACTTCTTGTATTAATTCTTAGAAAAGGAAAGCATTTTTATTATTTTTCTGATTATTGTTTTTGTCTGTTGTTGCTTTCCGGATGTCTGTCTCACAGTACTAATCACTTTCCAAGTTGCAGCAATATATATCATAGTTTAACTCTTAATGGTGTTTGAGAGAGAAGGATGGGGCTTTGTCAGAACTGTGTAACCTAAACTGCTTCTGGAATTTGTCAAAACATTTCTGGACACTCCAGAATTTACCAGTCTAGTACATGAAAATTAGCATATATTTTCCTCAAGAACAAATGTGCAACGATACATCATCATAAATCTCTGTATGTTTGCGGCGTAGGTTGTTTTAAAGTGTGTGATTTGTTCATTATTTCCTATGTCAGTTTTAGATTTCTCTGTAACAGGAAAATCATTTTCAAATCAGCAGACCTGGGATATGGATGTATCTCCATTGCTGTTTTATTTCAAGTCATGAATGCTTGCTGGAATTAATCTCCTGATCATCTAATTGAAATGTGCTTTGCTGCATTTCACGCGTTGGAATGATCTCAGAATTCTTTTTCATTTAAACAAGTGAACAATGCACTCTGAAAGTGAACACAATGCTCTCCAACTGCAAATGAATATTTAGTCTATGGAACCAGACCAGAGCTAGTGGAGAGCAAAACCTCTGAAAATGCCTTCAGTCAGAAGGTTTAGATTCTCAATATTGTTTCAGTCTACCAATTTATTTCTGTTTCCCTGTAGCTCTTTCTAATGTAGGCTTGTGCTCTGGTACATAGTTCGTTGTTTTTTGGTTGTTTTGTTTTGTTGGGGTTTTTTTTGATGGTGGCATTGCAGAATATTCTTTAGCTGCCCTAGTGAATTTGACAAGTGGTTTTATTTCTTAGGTTGTCTCACTTTTCAGATATATACAGTGCTAAAGTCTTGATACACATTGAGAGCATTGATTGCAGTGATAATAAAGCATTGAGGGATGTTAGGCTGGGTAGTGGCTGTATTGCTTTAGGTCTCAGACTGCTACTGTCTAAAGGTACAGAACTATTGCTGTGGGATGTGGGAAAGGGCAGGAATAACTGTCTTATTCTAGTGTTACCTTCACTGTAGCTCTGCTTCCAAAGAGGGAAATCACATGAGTTTGACCTCGTTAGGTTGGACTTACTTAAACCTCATCACATTTGGTTGTATCGCAAATGAGAGGAGTGGGAGGGAATGTGAAAGTTTCATTCTTAATGCTCCATTCATAGAGTTTGCCCTTCAGTTAAGGTAAACTTATGCACTGTCTCACATTACTAGAGTGTGATTTCTTGAAGTGAAAAACTGTTGTGTGAAGTGAGTTTGCATGCAGCAGACTTGTTCAAGGGCAGTGCACTGGTGCTCCAGGTCCTCTGCGTGGCAGTGGGCAGGTTAAAGGACTGTGCTGCTCTGTGGATTACCTGATTCCAACTTCTTAATTGTAGTGTGGAGTGAAGTGAGTGGGCAAGTGGACAGCTTTTAAGCCAAGGTAAACCAAGATAGCCAGTGGGTGTGCTGAAGGCCAGCTCTCATGGTTAAGACAGCTTTATTTGGTCCATCCCAAAATCATGGATAGTACTGGTGGATTATGGATAGGTCCAGTGGTAGCTAGCTATTGACTCAACTGTAGTGTATTACACTTCTGGTCTATGAGGTACCACCTGGTATGGATTTAGCACAGCTGGAAATGGAAGTCACACCTGAGAATGCAGATGTTTGTCACCTCTTCCATTAACACATTTGAAACTACTCTTGTCTGCTTTTATTTCAAAGTGACTCTCCTATTCCTGGAATCTTGGATTTCACATAGCATAGTGTACGGTCCTGTGCTAGCCAGGCTACATGTTGAAATGAAAGTACATAATTTTGGTCTGTTTACTTTGAAATTTAATTTTGACAGACATAAATATAGTAACTTCTACTTGGGGGGGGGGGCGGGGGGGCTGTCCGTAAAAATTGGTGGAGGGGGTGGTTTTCTCTTGATTTCTTCAGGGAAACTGTTCTGCCTGCCTTTGTGTGGGCATATGACCAAGTTGTGCCAGGATGAGAGATGTCTTTTGACAACCAGCTTTTGATTTGTGACACTGCAGATGTCAGTTGTGATTGTGTGTCAAGGCTCTTGTGAACCTCATTGAGTGACGTCAACAGAAATGTGAAGAGATGATATAATGTGGATTATCCTGCAGAATGAAACACTGTAGTGCAAGGTACAGTACATTTCATAGTGCAAGTATTGTAGTGTTACTGGTCTTTTTTTGTCAGTTTGCATTCATTTGTGGAGAGGATAATGTTGACGGATTATATAAATGATTGGAAATTGATCTGAATTAAATAGGGATGCTAAATAGGGCACAGTCAGCATGAATTCCTCAAGGTGAAGTCATGGTTGGCCACCTTGAGAGACTTGTAACATGAAGTGATTTACCTGGTAAACAAGGGAAAGCAGCTGATGCTGTTTGTCTTGATTTCAGGAAGGCCTCTAACACTGTCTCCCAAAAGATCCTCATAGAGAAGCTGAAGGAGTGTGGGCTAATTGAGTGAGCAATGAAATGAACTTAAAATTGACTGAACAGATTGGCTCAGAGAATGCTGATCAGTGGCACAAAGACCAAGTGGAGGCCAGAAACTAGCATTGTACCTCAGAGATCAATTCTGGGTCCCATCCTCTTCAATATTGTCATTAACTATCTGAATGATTGGGCATGATGTATCCTCAGCAAGGTTGCTGAGGAGACCAAACCAGGAGAAGTGATTTATATGCCAAAGGTGCACTTGCTGTACAGAGAGTCCCTAACAGGCTGGAGCAGTGGGCTGAGAGGAACCTCATGCAGTTCAACAATGCTAAGTGTGGAAAACCCTACATATAGGGAGGAGCAACCTCAAGCACTAGTACATGCCAGAGGATGACCAGATGGAAATATTTTTGTATAAAAGGCATTGTGGTCATTTTGGTGAGCACTGAATTGAACATGCAACTGCAATGTGCCTTTGCCACAAAGAAGGGCTAATAGTATTCTGGGCTGCCTTCTTAGGAAGAATGTTGCCAGCAGGTTAGGGAGGTGACCTTTCCTCTCTGCTCAGCACTGGTGATGTCACACCTGGAGTGTTGTGTCCAGTTCAGGGCTCTCCAGTACAGGAGAAATAGTGAGCTAATGGAAAGAGTCCAGCAAAAGGCTGTGACCGAAGTGATAGAAGAACTGGAGCACAGAGGTCCCTTCTGACCTATGAAGTTTAACAGCTAAAAAGCATATTTGGAAACGTGGGAAATGCAGGTAGTCTAAAATTTGTGGGAAGTAAGACTGAGTTGTTTTAAATAGTTGCTTCTACTTTAAAACAAGGGGTTTGGAGAGGTAATTTAGGAAACTTATTTAAATAGTAGTATATATTTGAAGACTGGTCAAATACTGATGAGTTTTGAGTATAAAAGAAAAGTTGAACCTTCTTTTACAACCTTTTATAACCTTTCATTTAGCATTGACAAGCACTCAAGTTATGTTTTTGTTTCTCCATTTCAAGCCAATTGAAGCAATATCTGCTTCTGAATGAGGTGATCCTTCCAGTGACCAGAAGAAAACTGAAAATTGACTCATCTAAACCCAGTTCTTTGGGCTGGGTTGTGTTTCACTTTTCTTGCCTGTCTTAGTCCTGTGTTGATGCAACTGTTGATCATAGAATCATAGAATGGTAAGGTTGGAAGGGACCTCAGGGATCATCTACTTCCAACCCCCTGCCATAGGCAGGGACACCTCCCACTAGAACAGGTCACTCAAGGCCTTGTCCAACCTGACCTTGAAC
>VWZE01013301.1:246391-289152 GCA_013396675.1 Eubucco bourcierii
CTCTCCAGCCATTCACCACCCAGCCTGTATTTGTGCTTGGGATTGTGCCTACCCAGGTGCAGCACCTTGCACTTGGCCTTGTTGAATGTCATGAGATTGGCCTGGGCCCACCTCTCCAGCCTGTCCAGGTCTCTCTGGATGGATCCCTGCCCTCTAGCAAGTCGACTGTGCCACACAGCTTGGTGTCATCTGCAGACTTGCTGAGGGTGCACTGATTCTCCGTCCATGTCACTGACAAAGATGTTAAACAGCACTGGTCCCAGCACTGACCCCTGAGAGATGACCCCTAATGCCTCATACAAAGAATCTGGCAGAAGTGTATACCTGAAAGAACAGGATTTCCTCTTTGGATGACTACCTATATAATGGTTCATCTTAAAGCAATCATCAAACAGTAGTCCAGGTGGCATCTGCAGTCACTTTTGGCATCTCCTCAACTTTTCTGCTCTTGAAAAAGATCCAACAGTGCAGTAGAGCACAGGAAAGCATCATTGAAGTCTGGCCAAAATAATCAGCTTTTGTTTAAAGTACATACTCGTCTAGTATGGAAACCTGCCTGCTTGTACTGCAGATTCATAAGGGGTTTTTTTAATTGGTGCTATTTGATGCTTTCTCTGTAAATAGTTTCCTTAATGTTTGAGCTCCATTTTCTAAAACTTGGACCAGTGTTTATAAAATCCACTTGTCAGAGGAAGAGGAGAGATGGTTGTAAAGGCAAGGTGGTGAGTGATAAAAACTGCAGATACATGCAGAACTTGAGGCTTGAGTTTCAAAACTTCTTTTTGAATAACATCTCTTATGTGTGAAAATAAACTTTTTTACAAGTAATCTAGTTCAATACCTGTCTCTTAAAACACCAGAAGCAACACAGAACTGACTGACAGTCTCCAGAGAGGAAGTGAATATCCTGCAGGTGCTAGTCTTGGTTGAACTTGTTGATAGTTTCTTGAACTGTAGACCTGCTGCTTCGTTGGTTGTTTTTTTTTTTTCAACACCTATTACTTGGCAGAACTGTGAGTACAGAGATAGCTGGTGAAGAAGGAGAATAGTTAGATTCTAGAGAATAAACATTTAAAGCTACCTTCAATCTATCTCTCACCTTTACATGCTTTAAGGAGGTATCCTTGTCCTGTTACAGTACCTGTGTATGAGACTGTGAAGGGCTGTCAGATCTACTGTACAAGCAGAGTTTCAGTCTATAATTAGTATTATAATTATCCCATTCTGTGTTTGGCAGAATGGTTGTAAGAGATCTGAGGCCCCTGACAGCTGTTGGTAGCCTACTGCTCCTACAGTCTGTCCAATGCATAACCTGCTCTCTGGTTGCTCTTGAGAGGATAGTTTGCTGGGAAAGCAGCCAGTCTTGAAAGGCTTCTGTTCACTTACAGTATGAATGTTTTTTATTCCTTATATTGATTTCACAGAATCATAGAAGATTAGGGGCTGGAAGGGACCTCAAAATATCATCCAGTCCAACCCCCCTTGCTAGAGCAGAATCACACAGGAACACATACAGGCAGGTCTTGAATATCTCCAGAGAGGGAGACTCCACAACCTCCCTGGGCAGCCTGTTCCTGTGTTCTGTCACCCTCACAGTGAAAAAACTTTCTCATGTTTCCATGGAACTTCCTAAGTCTCAACTTTCACCCATCGCCCCTTGTCCTGCCA
Organism: Eubucco bourcierii; assembly: GCA_013396675.1. NCBI lineage: Eukaryota > Metazoa > Chordata > Aves > Piciformes > Ramphastidae > Eubucco > Eubucco bourcierii. The sequence continues at coordinate 248,060 of VWZE01013301.1, forward strand.
TTGGACATCACCAAGAAGAGCCTGACTCCCTCCTCTTGACACTCTCTTTTTTTTCTAAGGGTTATTACATCTCATTGTTCAGTCACAGTTTTAATATTCAGCCACTTTGTTGTGGCTCAAGGTGCAAAGAAAGGTGCTCTGTGGAAGACAAGTAGTCACCCGAAAGCTGAGACAGTGCATATCCAGGAATATAGTTCATAACCTGTGACTAATTTTTTCTAGATCTTTACATTTTTGAGTGTTTAACTTTTATGGAGAGCTTTTTTCATATGTTGCAAATGTGTAGACTATATTGGAAAAAACATATTGCAACTCTAGCACTTGTTGATAGGAAGTACCTCCATTAATAAGGCAGCATTGGAAATTACTGAAGGAGCTTTTTCCAAGTATTTCTGGGGAATGTGGTAGGTTTTGAGTGCTGCAAAGTGGGTAGCAGAAGAACTGTTACGGTTCTGTCAAACTTCATGACCATACTAGAGGAGAAGGATTTTTAAGAGCTTGGTACAAAGTTCTCCTAAAAGTGCTCAAAGTGCTCCAAAGTGCTCAGACTTGAAGAAGGTCTGAGCAGATTCTAATCTGTTGCTGTATAAGCAGCTGTGGTTGTTTTCATCGCTTTCAACATAACTTTGGCAAACAGTAGAAGAGCAGAATGCTCTGAGAAAGCATCATCCATTTGTTTTTTCTCTTTATTGGTAAATTTGTGATACCCTTATCTCTTTCCTAGGGTACAGGAAAACACAGGAGCTAACTCTGTGTTGGTATCACAGAACTGCTTAAATTCTCTATGAAAAACTCCACAAACTGCAGTTCTCTCTCCCCTCCGCTACCACCCACCCTGACCGCCCTCCACCCCCGGATGGTCTTATTTGCTCTCAGTAGAGCAGTTGAAAACTTAATTTGAGCAAATTATGGTGTGGCTTTTAGAATGTGTGTGGTTTTTTACAGAACTGAAAAAAAAAGTAATCTAAGTATTCTCCTATATAGTATTAGTAGATGGCAGACTTAGCTCTTACACCTTCTGAAGAACTGAGAGCTGAAGGAGCAATATCTCTTGTGATTTTCTTCCATAACTGATATCCAGGGTGTACGTGGGGGAAGGGAACATGAGTACCAAATACCATTACTTGTCTGCGTTGTGCTCTAATGTATGCATATCAACATAGAAACAGAACTGATTTTCAAAGCGTTTAGTACTCCTTTTCAGTAAAAACATCAGAAATTAAGAGTTCTGTTGTACTCAGTTAATTTTATTTATTTTTAAATCTCTGCTTTGGTACTTCTACTTTCGCCAGGTTGGACAAGGCCTTTAGTAACCTGTACTAGTGGGAGGTGTCCCTGCCTATGGCAGGGGGTTGGAACTAGATGATCCTTGAGGTCCCTTCCAACCTTACCATTCTATGGTACTTAGAGATTTAAATAACTGTCAACTATTGAAAACAGTATTCTAAATGTATTCTGTTTCTTTTTCTACTGTCAGTAGAGGAATTTATTTATTTCATTTTAATTCAGTGCCTGGTGTTCCTAGACCAAGATGGGATGCACAACATGAAAATATTGATTGAAATACTTTGTGGGATTGTCTTGTAAGATTGTAATCAAAAGCTGAACCTTTTTCAATAAACATGACAGAGGAATAGGGACACAGAGGAGATGGAACATAGCTGTGCATTCTAACCAACCCCCCAAAATCTGCACTTGATTTAAATACTGTAAAGAAATTCTTTATTTTATAAATCATTACTACAGACTTTGCAAAACTGGGATGGGCTCTTTGTATTGCTGTTGAGCTTGCAATTTGTAGAAGTGCAAGTTCTTAGAGTGGTTGATTGTTATTCTTGTGAATTACACAGCAGTAATTGCCAGGAGGAATGGTAAATTTCAGTAATGCACCAGGTTTACAGTTTTATTGGGATTTATTTTTTTTCAACTTTCCTGAAGTAAGGAGAAATTTTCTACCCTTGTTTTTCTATTTGTCCAAATGTGCATGTTTTAGCTACTGAGTGAAAAGAATAAAGAATGTTGGACAGCCAATTAAAGAGATTTTATCAGTTGAAAAACTCACAGTAGGTCTCAAAGTCAATCCTGCTGAATTGTTTTTTGCTGCTTAGAGATGCTTCACAGACTTTGTTGTCTTGTAGCAAACTAAAATCAGTGCGTGATGAATTTTGCTTCACTGTAACTTTTACAGGATGGATTAAATTGCTGTGTGATCAGCAACTACATTGTTGACAAATGCTTCTGAACACTTTTGAATTTTAGTATTGGGCCTTAAGTTATTGGGAGTTTGTCTCACTGTTGGCTCAGTACAGAAGATGTTTTTGGCGTGCTACAATAATTAAAATACGTAACTTTACAGGAGTGAAAATGTGTATGTCCAATGTCTGCATTTTGGGTGTAAAAGTGGATGAAAACAAAACCTGAAAAAGATGTGTTTATCAGGTTCTTTTTTCTGAATGAAATAACTGTATCTGGTAACTGTTCTCCATGGGATAGCAATGTGCCCTTGTGGCTCGGAAGGCCAGTGGTATACTGGGTTGCATCAATAAAAATGTGTCTAGGAGGTTTAGGGAGGTTCTTCTCCCCCTCTACAATGCCTTGGTGAGACCACACCTGGAATACTGCATCCAGTTTTGGACTCCCCAGTTAGAGAGTGACAGAGACCTGCTGGAGAGTCCAGCAGTGAGCTGCAAGGATGACTGGGGAACTTGAGCATCTCCCCTATGAAGTGGACTGTTTAGCATGGAGAAGACCGAGAGGGGGTCTTAGCAACGTCTATGAATATCTGAGGGGTGGGTGTCAAGTGGATGGGGCCGTTCTCTTTCCAGTGGTTCACAGCAGTAAGACAGGGAATAGTGGATACAAGCTAGATCATATAAGGTTTCACCTCAGCATGAGGAGAAACTTCTTTACAGTGAGAGAGTGACAGGGCAATGAACAAATTGCCTAAAGAGGTTGTGGAGTCTCCTTCTCTGGAGACTCTTGAAACCCATCTGAATGCGTTCCTGTGAAAACTACCCTAGGGGATTCTGCCTTTGCAGGATGTTGGACTGGATGATCTGGGGAGGTCCCTTCCAACATCTAACATTCTGTGATTCTGTGTTGTGACCATGAGTTAGCTTGTGTACTCAGGTGTTGCAGAATTAGAACTCCAGTACAATTAAATATAGAAAAATTATCTGAGGTATATAATGATGGCTCAGTAATGCAGTCTCAGATGCACTTGGTTTTCAGAGAGGAAAACTAGCTATGTGTTTGCAGAAGGTTAAACTCAAATATAATGAAATTACTTTAGCATACCACATTTTAACTCTGTGTGTGCATATCTATATGAGGGGAGATTTGTATGTATTGTGTTTGTCTATGCCAATTGGTACTAATTAATAACATAATGACATCATCTGAAACTCCGTGGAAATGCTAGATCTGTCTGATATCTTCTTGGAATTGGTATTGTCTGGGTGAGTTTTGACAACTGTAGCTGTTTTTACAGTAAATTTGGTATAGGAATTCCTCGGAGTTGAGCCGTGATCCCTGCCTAAGTATGTTGCCACATGTTCATTTGTAATGTGAAACTTAGTTTAGTACTATTATCCAGTTAAGTTTCCATCTGCAGAGGTTTTGCTGAGCTTCTAGGGAAGCTGTGATTTGTTTTAAGAGTTCGTTTTGGGATTGCAACAAACGCTAGAGTTGGAAACTAAAATATACAAAGTTAAGAGTAAAGCTCTTATTCTGACAGTTATCTGAACAAACTGATTTTGTATCAAAATGACTAAAACCAAACCAGCCTGATTAAGATGCCCTTTTAATTCTGATATTGCAAGATGTCAAAGTTACTTTCTGACAGCAGTTTTTAATTTTGTTGCTCTGCCATCGTTCTTCAATTTTTATGTGTAGCCAGATGTGCTAGTAGTCTCTCCTGCTTTCATTTCTGTGCTGGAGTCTAGGGTTGTGATACTGCTTTTTGCCTTACTCCGTCTTTTTGGAATCTTAGAAAGATTTGGATTGGAAGGGACCTTTGAAGGTACTCTTGTTCAACTCCTTATGTTTTCATGGAAATTCCTATGCCTCAACTTCCACTCATTGCCCCTTGTCCCGTCATTGGGCATCACCATGCAGAGCCTGGCTCCATCCTCCTGGCACTCACTCTATGTATTTATAGGCATTAATGAGGTCACTCCTCAGTCTTCTCCTCTGCAAACTAAGAGACCCATCTCCCTCAGTCTCTCCATGTTTAAAGTTTAGAGAAGGGTTGAACCTAGTACAAATTATGTGGACTAATGTAATGTTTTTTTCCATAGAGATATCTAGGCTGTTGGAATGCAGTCTGTACTTCAAGAAAATCTAAAATCCCAAACCACACTCTTGACTTTGAGCAGAAGTTTACATACATTAAATATACAAAAATACAAGGAACTACTGTTCAGAAACCTAACAAATGTAGAGAGAAGAGAGAAACAAAATTTTCTCATCTTTGTGTCTCATTTTTTGTACCAGTACTTTGTTGAGAGCTTCAGATTTCAAGAGGTCAGAATTCATTCATTTCTCCCCTTGAGAGAGAACTCAGCAACCTTCTATAAATATCATAACTGGCAAGCTTTTCCTCAGTATTCAGCTGAATGTTCTTAATAAATCCCATAATCCTTCCATAATTTAAAATGTTGTGAATCACCCTAAAAGCTGATGTCATAAATTCGATTTCTGAAATATCGGAAGTCTTCCAGCATCTTTAAAAGCAAACCTCAAGTATTTATGTCTTCCTTTACTTTGTGTGTGATCTTGATGACAACTTAGGAAATTTAATACTTAACTGCATACTTTAAAGACACACGAGACAGACTTTCTTTTCAGGATACTTTTTATTTTCCTAACACATGAACGTGTTTGGTAGTCCAGAGGCTGAATTCTTGTAGGTGTGGGAAGCTGTCCGGATCGAGATTCTTCACATAATTTAGTTTTACTGAGCAGTGCCACACTGGAATACTTTCTCACTTGGAAACTTGGTCTCTCATGCTGACCTCATTAACTCATATTTACTGGTTCCAAGGGATCTTCCAAATTGATATGCACACAGACATATCCTTAAGGCCATGGTTTTTCGTGACAGCTAAACAGTTGGAGAGATATTTTCTTATTTCTTTTTTTTTTTTTTTTTAACAAAATTTAAATATTGAGCTATACTTAAAACACTTTGGTTGAACTGTTTACCAGAATAAAATTCTGCATAGATTCAGGTATTGGTTTTGTGGGATAATGATTTCTAGTTGAAAGTGGAAAAACTTGTAACAGGTTTTGAGATAGTGCAGGGAGCAGTTCAGGCATCTGAGTTCACCTGAGGTTTTAATCTCATGAAGGAATTTTTGGCAAGAGTGTTGGCAGACCTATTCGCATTCTTCTTTCTCATCTGGCTCTCTGTGCAATGTGTTGTGGAAAGCACTTGTTGCAAGTAAAACTACACACAATGGAGCCTCTGCTATATGGGGAATTACTTAAGGCTTTCTGAGCTAGATGAGTCACTGCTGCCTGAGAGCACATGTGCTGTATTAGTGCAGGTCCTACAGGTGACTCTAGGACTGTATGAAAAATCAGGGTGATCTGAGTCTAGATAGATGCACTTCAAGCAGCAGCGTTGCTTAGGCATCTATCGTTTGTTCCTGGTTTTCACTGTCTTAACGCAGCTCTTAGTGTAGCTGTGCTTTAAGCCAAATCAAATGAGTGCTCTGGATGAAAAATAACACAGTGAAAAAAGAAAGGAAGAAGTGGTTTATGGTGGAGTATTTGGGTGGTTTTTGTTTCGTCTTTGATCCAGTTCAGTGTAATTATGCTAAAGCCGTTTCAGTGGGATAAAAATAGCTAGAAGGGTTGCTTGTTTGGCCAGCACTGCTGCTAAAGAAATACTGGTGAAGGCACAGCCTGAGATGGCATAAGGCTGTGTTAATAGATTAATTGTCTAAAATATTTATCTGAATGGGAAAAGAGAAAGGTAATAATCCTTGTCTCTAGCTGATGAGACTGAAGATACTTTACAACCTTTCTCTATTACCCTTTTGGAGGTAAAGCTGCTATTTCTAGTATACTCCATTCTGCTCTGGTGATTGAAATACTCTTCTTAAGAAATCTGTTCATTCTTGCTGCTTTTCTTCTGTTGCATTATTCCATACTTTATATAGTTTTACAAATTTTGTCCAGATTCCATTTACTACTTCCTGATCTTCTGCACTGATCTTTCTTCACAAAGAAGAGAACGAGGCGAAAGATTTGGTCAGATATTAAGGAGTCTGTTGAGAGACAGCATCAAATTTTCTGAAAACTTTTGATCTGATGCTCTTGATTCAGATGCTGCAGTATTGAATTTTCTGTGAAGTTGTTACAGGATGTTAGAGTGTAAAAATAAAGTTTGGGGCATTTTGATTCTGTGATATTATTGCAGTAGTTCCTATGGAATTTATCAGGAAACAATGCTCTTATTTCCCCACTTCTCCTCTTGTAGAGTCAGGTTTTGTGCTTTGATTACCAGTCTCTACCTGGCTGAAACCACTGTTTTTGTGAGATTCTCACCTACCTTAAGATGAACCAGAGAGAGGACAGTGATGTTTGTCATTATTTTTTTGAGTTCTTTGATGATGAAGGGGCAGGATGTTTCATCTCAGCTTAACAAACCGATTTGCATTCTTTTTTTCTCACCAACATTTAAAAACCACCATTTTCTGAGACCTTCATAATTATTTATGTCAGTTAAGCAAATGTCTCATAATTTAAGCTGTGTATGCTTAGTTCATACATGTTTTAGAAATAATTTTTTATTCCTTCCTCTATCTGTCTGGAAATGGAGCACATTATCAGTCCCAGAATGTCACCCAGCAGCTGATATCTAACCTTGTTCCCAAAAGCTTCTAGATCTTAACACATTACATATCTACTATATCTGCTGCAGCTGCAGCTTTCAGATCAACACTTTTTAAGACCATGAAACCTGTGTCTACAATAATTACTGAAAGCAGAATTTACTTTTCTGTATGTTGACACGAAGAATTATTTATAAATGCTTGTTTTCAAAGAGTCAGGTAGTTTCTGCTGGAGTGGGGCTTTTTTTGGTGATTTTGTTTTGGTTTTGTTCATTTGGTTGGTTGGGTTTGTGTGTGGATTTTTTTGTTTATTTCTTGTTTTATCTGTTTTAAAGTAACATAGTGGTATCCTTTTTTTGATAGCAACAAGTACATGCTGTGAAAAAATTTATTAAGCATATTCTTTCAGAGATAACCTCCAGCCTAAAGTATTCTATGAGTCTGTGAATAAAATGAGAGTATTTACAAGGATAAGGTCAGCATTAACATATAATTATGGAATTCTGTAAATTAAAGGTGGTGGTGTATTTGTGAACACCAAAACATTTTCTGATTCACTTGCATGTGAAGAATGTTGACCATGACTAGTACTGAAATTTTTATTTCATGGTAATAGAATAGAGAATCTAATGAGCATCAAAATGTTCTTCCTTCCCCATCCCCTCAATATCCCAGGCAGTTAATATAAGAGTTGTTTACAAACTACAGAGACATTAAACATATTTTTACACATTAGCATCTGTTTATAGCATATGTATGCCTAAAATGTTTGGAAGATAGCTACTGCATATATTAAAATTTAGAATGACTGATACATTTATTCTTGCTTTTTTATGTGATAAGAAAAATAAGGCAATTTTGTTGATAAAGGTTAGAGATCAGTTAAGGATTGCTTATCCCCCTTGCAGATAGGAAATGTGAGGAGTGTTTCCCTTTGACACTGGAGTGGCTGCTCCATTGCGCCTGTGGCAGGGGGTTGGAACTAGATAATCCTTGAGGACCCTTCCAACCTTACCATTCTATGATTCTATAGTTTCCTGTGGAAGGAATGTAATGGTTATGGGGAGGGGGGGGAAAGGGAGGACTGGTAGCTACTTCTATCTGCTCTATCTTACATTGGAGTAACTCCACCAACGTTTTGATGCTGAATATAATTTTTTTGTGGTCTTCTCAAATTTTTTTTCATTTCTTTACGTTCTATGTCAGGTGAGACTTTCAGGAGGGCTGATAAAATGTGTTCTGACAACATTGTGATGAGGAGAACACTGCCAGAAGGGCAGTAGGTTGGAAAGAAGGACCATGACTGGGTTTCTGGTCCACACCAGCAGCCACTGCCTCTGGCAGGAGTTGCACTGAGCTCTACAGTAGGAAGACTGAATGATAAAGGTCACTCTGGATGCCTTTATTACCTCCTATATGCACTGCATTGATGTGACACTGCACTTCCCCACCCTCACCCCCTATCAGGAATTTCTGTATTGAATAAGTTGAAGTTACCGTAGGTTTTTTTGACAGTCATTTTCCCTGAAGTTTTTATTCCTATCTATGAAAACATTCTAAAGCCTGTAAAATAGACTGTAGTTAGGCATTTTTAAGCTGTAATTGTAGTTTCTTATAAATAAAAGTTTTATCAGTTAGCTAATATTTTTTTTTAATTCTTCCCATGCTGCTTTTTTTCCTAAATTTTTGCCATTTCACAATATTTTCTTGACTTTAGTTTTACTCTTCTTAAATGACCTGTTTCAAACCCTCCCACCTTACTTGGCAGGTTTTTTCCAGTTATTTGATTATTTACAAAATCATTAGAAAATAAAATCTACGTCAAATTTAAATATTGTGGAAGCACTGTAACTCAGTACTTTTGATTGTGTTTAAGTGATCATGTCTCATAAAAACAAGCATGAAGGCAAGGGAAGATTCATGAGTTGTTTGTTTGGGTTTGTTGTTTTTTTTTTCCTACCTCAGAACAACATCTTCAGTAATCTATATATTCTTTTTTCCTGTTTGGATTAATAATAGAAAGTATGTATACATATTGGGCTGAGATCCAGTGAGCTGCTGTCTTGTGCTTTTACTCTTTGTGTGTTTTGTCCTAAAGCTGAGTCAAAGCACAGAGTTAGTTTCAAAGATGTGAACTGTTGGGTGAAGCACAGTTGTGATAGAAATGCTTCTGCTGGGGAGCTCAGTTTTGAGACTTATTGGGATATCTAATTTTCTAAAGAAATACCAGATTTTAAACTCAAATGTTCTTCTGTACCACAGCGTTTTTAATTTTCCTTTGAGAATAATAGAAAAATAATCTGCCCCATACTGCTAGTGAAGGCTTTTTAAATGTGGATGTTCTCTAATCCAATGCACTAGTTCACAGAGATGATTAGTCACTGTTTTAAGATGCAGTTCCATGTGCAAATGAGTTGATATAGTGATTAACTGCAGTTTTAATTAATCTTGGAAATACAGCACCTTTCAGTTATTTAAGAGTCTGGCATTTCTTGCTCTAAGTAGAGAAGGCTCTATTAAAAGGATGGTAAATTTCAATGTGTCCATGAAGACTGAGACTGTACAGATGTCTCTTGTTACAGAACTGAATAAAATACTTCAATATGTTGTTTGTCCCAGATTTAATAAGCAAGAAGCAAATTACTCAAGTCAGGGCTCCAAAACATGAGTATATCATGAAAAGAAAAATATTTGTATTCCTAAGAGTTTGTGAATGAAGTCAGTCAGGAGTCTGGCTATGAGTAAGGCTATGTCCTTGTCTCTACACTCTGGTGATGTACCATTCTGTATCATAATATGTTAAAGTTTATCTGATAGTCTTCAGAAAAGCTTTGTGTGGGGGAAAAAACAAGGAGAATGAAAAGAATGAAGGTTTTGAATGAAACACATTTAGTTTCTAATAATCTAAGGTAATTATGAAGGAAAATTAGTATTGCAAATTGTATTCCAAAGCTGTGGTTTAGATTTTGAAATCTTTTTTAATTACTCTAATTTAAATATGTTTATACTATTTTAAAGCAGTTCTGCTTTGACAGATGATAAAAGAATAAGCAGAGGTAAGAAAGGTTAAGAAGGTGACACGTATATAAAATGGGAGTTTTTATTAAAAGGTTATTTTTGAAACATAATGGGAGGATAATAGGCAATAGCTGTAGTCTTTATGATGGCAGATGGAGTCAGTTGAACCTTTTGCATTTAGAGATGCATTAGAGTCTTAATTGAAGACTTTAAAAAATACCTGTTGATAAAAGACCAGATACTAATAGTGGGATGTGTATTCAAAGGAGTAAAATAGCGATCAGTGTGGGGGGATTTTACTGTATGTAAATATATCTTCTATAGTTAGTTCTGTTTGAGTGCATAACCATAATTCACATGTGATAAAAAAATATTTTCCTTGTGTGTGAATGTTTAGACTGTGATTCATTGACTGGCTCTGGTATTCACATTCTGTGTCAAAAATGATCCTATTTCAAAAAATCTTTGCATGTATGTCATTTAAGGTGTACAAAACCTACATTTTAGCCATGGGAGTACAGGTTTGGTAGTGTGATGAATTACATACTTCTAATCATCTGGCTGTAAAGGAACACAAAGAACCGGAGACAGAATTCTCCTTTTTATTGTTTTGAGAAGACTTTAGAATTAATTTCTTTGGAACTCCTATTAAATAAGTAGTTGCAAGAAAAGATTTATTTACCACAAGTATTGCAGTCTGGAAACACTCCTATTCTGTTTTCATAACCATCAAGTTTTCATACTTGAAAGCTTGACCTACTGTAATTATCAGACTGTCTTGTTTGTTGTTAATATTGGGTGTGAGATTCCATAATTTAAGTTATGGGACCAAGAACTTAAATCATCAGCTTCCAAAAATACATTCAGGTGATGATTTTCAGGTTTACCATTGTTCTAGATAGTGTTTTGATAAATGTAATTTCAGTTTTGAAAAATAATAAACTATTGATTAGTTGAGTGTAGCGCATGAGAGCTTTTGTGGAATTTTGAAGTCTTGTAGTGGAGGTCCTGTGAATCTAGTGATGTCAAGTACAAAATAAACCTAGTTTGTGCAAAACAAAACCAAACAGAATGACACAACTATGCTACTACTCTTATTATTTTCAAATAATATCTTTTCAAATATTTGTTTCAAGTAGTAGTTTCTGGACTCTGGCTTAGAACTGAAAGCAAGAATGTGTTTCTCACCTCTTATTTTCTCCCCACCCCTAACTGTATTATGCAGCAAAATGATATCGACTTAAAATGTAATAATAATGTCAGTATATTAATCATAAAGTTACTGAAAATACAGTGTTTCTTAAGTGGTAGGGTAAGAGAATTTGTCTTTAGTTTGGGAAACCACAAAGCTCATTTGATGTTCTTGCACTAGTCCATAGTTTAAATCATCAATTTTACATTTAACGAAGAGCAAGGATGGGAGGTATAAACTTCTGTCTAAATGCTACACTTGAATCTTGGCATCTAAACTTTGTTTAGAAATAATAGAACCATCTTTCAACTTGCAGCTCAGTTGTAGCATAAAAGGGAATGGATTATTTATTGCCTTTTCTGTGTGTGTGTGTTTCAGGGGTCCCTTCAGCGTGGTGCGGAGATGTATCAACAGGGAAACAGGGCAACAGTTCGCCGTAAAGATTGTCGATGTAGCAAAATTCACTTCGAGTCCTGGCTTAAGCACAGAAGGTAAGAACAAATAATTAAGCATACTTTAAGCAGGCAGATTTTTTTTTTTTTTGTTACCAACTTTTTCTGCGTTTGCTTGCTTTCTGTTTTATATTTTGTCGAAGTTTTAAAGCAAGATCTTGTATTTCAAATTTAACTTTGTACTTTTCTGATCTTTGGTTATTACGATTATTCAATTGTGATAAGAAATGCTAGAAAGAAGAGTACATCTGTGCTAACCAGGCCATTTCTATTTCTGTTTGGAAATTTTGTTTAACAATATGATTCTGTTAAAGTTTTAGTACTGAAACAAAAAGGCATACCAAGGAAGTAAAGTAAGAACACATCAATTTTGGTTTTATAGTCCAGTTTTAGTAAGTAATTTGCTATAAAATGGGTGAAAACTTACAATTAAAGTATGCAAAATTCTATTAAAAAAATCTTTATACATTTTTCACATAATTAGAATTTTTAAACAGTGGTGTGGAACTGCTAAAGTGTAAATAAAAGTCTGTAGCAATTTCAATTTTCTATTTTAGAGCAAAGCAAAATGTCTTTTCTAAGTTGAATATGCAGCTTGTGTGTGCGTGAAGTGCATCTTTATGAAAGAGAAGATGGTAACTGAATGACAGATGCTGTACGTTCCCTGTCTGCTACATTTGTACTGGAGTTTGTATTCTTTTCTACAGTAATGTTTTTTTCTGGGGGGTTGGCTTGTAGTATCTAAATTCTTAAGAACCCAACTTCAGCAGCAAAAGAGAGTCAGTTACATTTATTGATAGATAGACCAAAGAGTATCTTTAGCTTTAATGGTTAATTTGATTTATAAAGTTATTTAAAAAAATTATTTAGCTCTCCTTTAATTCTATCGATACTCTAGTATTTTTCTAAGCTTCATCTTAACTCTTGCTGCTAGGACACATTTCTGCTTTTGATGGGGTATTGCTTTTCTCGCTCCATGACAGTAGAGTTCAATCATTTGCAACCCTGAAATAATTGTTGAAAGGGAGAAATAGTAGACAAAAGAGTAGGGACTTAACCAGGAGGGAATTAGAAATAATAATAGATCAACTGGAAAAAAATGAAGGCTAATTATTGAAGATTTACATTTTCTGCCTGGGTCTAAAGAGAAGACTTGGGAGTATACTAAGAAGTACAGGTTTTCAGTTCCTCTTGTACAATGTTGATACAATTCAAGCTAGCAGGTCACTGAGTTAGCAGATCAGAAACACATTCTGGGTTTAGCACTTTCTCATTTTAGTTTGTGTTATTGATTGTGGATTGGTTTGACCTTTGTTGGTTGGTTATTTGGTTTGTTTTGAGATTTTGTTCAGGTTTTGAGATTGTTATGCATGAAAATGTGTTATTGGTGATATTAAGACACATAACATGTACAAATGAACTTGGAGCAAGTCCTTAACTCTGGGTAAAGAATCTGAGACTGTTTTTCACAAACTCTTCCCTTCTTGTGTATTCCTTATTTAATTCCTCTGTGCCTTTTTGGGTTTTGGTGGGGGTGTTTTGGTTTTTTTTTTTGGGGGGGGGTTGGTTTGTTTTGGTTTTGGTTTGCTTGTTTTGTTTTGTGGACCTCTGTCCAGGTTCTAGGGTTTTTGGTTTTTTCAAAGGTTTTATTTTTCTTAATTTGCAGCCACTAGCTTGCAAGTCAAACTTTACCATAGCATACTTTCCATAAGGTTACTCAATACATGTAGTGTGTATAGACATTTCAAGTGATTTTTGCCTTGTGTGCACCTCTGAAGTAGTTTGATAACAGTAATAATAAAAACATAATGCTATATAATTATGCCCGAGAGCTAACAAATCTAATTTAGGCTAAGCTCTATTGGATTTAAGTGTTACTATTCATGGTCTTGCATGATGTATGTCATCAATCAACCATATTAATGAAGTATATTGACACCTGTCACTGTCCAAGTGACTGCATGATCTACTGGATTAATGCTGTCTCTTTCACATGATGAGAGCTTCTACTACAGTTCACTATGCTTTCATATTGCTGACATACAGGAAAAATATACATACATAAGAAAAATTCAACCTTGGATAATTTTAGGTATGAAAGATTATATTTTGTACAGTTCAGTTTAGGGGATTTGTGTGAAAGAGTACTTGATGCTCTGAGAAACTAGTTTACTCTCTGAGGTCTAATTACAGTATCAGTGCAAATAAACTTATTTTCAAACATGTCTCTTAGTTGCTAAACTCAGAACTTTTGATATGGAAGAGTAAAAAGAATGTTAGTTAAGCTCAAATCATCATTACTTTTTGTTGTCAGTTCCTTCTACTGCTCTCTTTATATCTCATGCAATTTTTTTTCTTTTATTTTTCTCTGTGTCTTGCATGTGTTGCTTTCAGTTAACTGTTCTGACACTAAATATCTATAAGTGAAAACACTATTTCTTAGGAAGGGAATGGTGATGGGTCCCTTGCTGCTTAATAGAAGTTACTATAACTTATTTGTCTGCCATTTCTTAATGTCAGAGTGCCCTCTTGTAGCATAGTGAGTGTTTTTAAATGCAATTTAAAGGGCAATGCCCTCTTCTTACAATGCATGTCTCTGAAATTCTCTTTCAAGATTTAATGCATCGTATATTAGATTCAGTTATCTGTAATTCATTTTAATAGAAACGTCCTTTACAAGGAAAGTGATTTCCATTACTTCCACAACCTTCTAATAAGCCAGACCATATTTATTAGGTTGATACATGCATCTGTGCTGGTTCTGCTGGCAGTGAACTGTGAAGACAGACTCAGCAAAATGTTTTGGCTGTGACAGAGCAAAATTGTAACCAACAAAGTGTTTTGAATATTGGTCTTGGACTACTTCTAGCACTGAGAGAGGCCTGATAATTCTATCAAACCTGTCATTGCTGTAGATGATCCTTTAGAAGGATTCTACAATTATTTAATTGTAGGAAAATGTAAATGTTAACATGATTTTATTGCTTTTCTACAAAGGACCCACAGGTTGACTTACTGTGGTGGCTTTACACCACTTAGAATTTGGAATATTTCCCCCCCCAAAAAAAGTAATTGCCACACTTACTCAGAATTTGGAAGTAAAATGAAATTATTATTACAGAAGTAGGCTAAATATAAAAGGTAATAAATATATACAAATACATATATACATATACCAGTAGACAATAGCCTGGATGCCTCCCTGGACACAAAGCCCAGGGGATGGTGCCAGCTGACACAGTATTCTCTCTCTTTTCTTACCAGTAACCCAAACAATGATCAGTGCAGAGGAGTAAAGCAAAGTTCAGAGGAGTACAGAAGGCAAACAGGAGAAAAAAGGAGAAAGAGTACTCTGAATTCCAAATTATATAGCATTTTTAGACCAATGGAATTGGATAAATATATCTCTTGTGTTCTGTTCAGCCCCTTTGAAAGAGTCCAGTCCATCCTGCTGGATTATTTCAGATTCTCCACAAAATTTTATTTTCAACTAAGGTTGTAGACCTAAACTGTGACACACTTTAAATAATGTTGTCATTGCAGTTCACTTGGATGGCTTTGTTTAATTCTGAGTAAGATACAGAACAGTGTCACAGCCATTTGATATTGGAAAGCTGTGATCAGTCACCAGTTATTTTTTTGCAAAGGTATCTAGCAATGGTAGTGCAAAACCAAGTATAACAAGAATGCTATTTTTGGGAGGGGAAACAAAAAGTATTGTTCCTACCAACAGGACTTCAAGACTGAATGCTTAAAACCACTTTTGATGGTTGTGATTTCAAGACTCTACCTTTCTGGGGAATGTGTAGTTCCTAGCTTAGTTCTAGTTCTTCCACACATGGATAGAACTGGTCCTGTTTTGATACAGGGAATATTACCTGAACCTTTCTGAGGTGTTTGATTGCTTTAACTTAATGAAGTATTTGTGCTTTAATGTTTTTCTGGAGAAGCTATGGGCTGGTTTGGTTATAAATTGAGTTCAAGTAATTCTAAGTGTAAATTTCATAAATGTCTTGACTGTTCTATAGTTCTGCTATATCCTTCATAAACAAAGTGTCATTAGAATTAAATACCTCTGTGCAGAAACATAAGAGATAGAATCAAACTCTTTTTACGCTGGAAAACATTTGTGTGGAAGCTTGTTAACCATATAATAGAAGAAATAAATTACTGCAACACATGAAAACATAGCAAGAATTTCTTTTTCAGCACTCGTTTCTTTCTACTATAAGTCAGTTGACAGTAGAAATGGTCCAGATGTTATTTTGATTGGAAGCACAGTATTCAATCTTAGGCAACACTTCACATAATAAATTGAAAGTGTAAAATACAGACAGCATTATATATTAGGGGCTTTTTCAAATGCTTCAGCCTTAGCCAAGATACAAGCTTCCGAAGGTTGGATATTAAATATCTTGGTCAAATGTTCATTGTTTTTACTTCCTGTGGAGTCCCACATACAAATTGATTAGTCGAGGGAAGTATATAGAACATTCTCTACAGAAATGCAGCCTTTCATCCAGATCAGCTATTATTTTATTTCAAGAACATAACATTTCTTGAAATACGATGCAAGCATATGTGCTGCAGTGTAGACTTAGTATTCTCCTTTTGTTGTCTTGAGAATCATAGAATCATAGAACGGTAAGGTTGGAAGGGACCTCAAGGACCATCTAGTTCCAACCTTCTGCCATAGGCAGGGACACCTCCCACTAGTACAGGTCACTCAAGACCTCGTCCAACCTGGCCTTGAACACCTCCAGGGAGGGAGCATCCACAACCTCCCTGGGCAACCTGTTCCAGTGCCTCACCACCCTCACTGTAGAGAACTTCCTCCTAACATCCAGTCTAAATGTCCCCTCTGCCAGTTTAAACCCATTGCCCCTTGTCCTGTCATTGCAAGACCTTGTCAATAGTCCCTCCCCGGCCTTCCTGCAGGCCCCCTTCAGATACTGGAAGGCTACTTTCAGGTCTCCTGGAAGCCGCCTTCTCTCCAGGCTGCAGAGCCCCAACTCTTGTAGCCTGTCCTCATAGGGGAGCTGCTTCAGCCCTCTGATCATCTTCGTGGCCCTCCTCTGGACCTGCTCCAAGAGTTCCATGTCCTTCCAGAAAGGGAAGGCATAGCTTGTGAATTTACTACACCCGCTTTAAAGATCATGAGTATTTACATTTTTTGTTTTTAATGAACTGTTGCTTAAATAGAAGGAAAAACATTAAGTTTTTATGTACTGCAAGCAATTGGTTCTTTATTTTTCCTAATCAGCCTCGAAAATTAGTGCAACTTGGTTGTACAACTTCAACCCCTTGCCTTTAATGTGTATCTCTTTTTGCTGGATTTCCTTCAGCATTGAGGACACTTTACAGGACTGCACTACTTCTCCCCCATATTTTAACCTTTACTACCTGGCTACATGTTGCTCTGATGACTTCATTCATCTGTTCTTGGTTTTACTGTGGTGCCAGAATTGTAAAAATGACTGCTGTATTTGGTAACTGAAGCCGCTATGGACTAGTTAAACACTGGCAGATTAGGTAGATCTTTACATAATGTTATTGTGAAACTGCTTTTGAGAATGGTATCATGCAGCCGAGCAACAAGATTAGTCAATGCTTCTCTCAAATTTTTAAATGTAAATGGTAGCCTTTCTAGGTTTCAAAATGCAATTATACGAAGTGCATTTGACTGTCATTTGAATAATTATGCTTCTAAGAAAAATGTATTAGAGTATTAATTTAAAAATTGCTGTATCTTGAAATTCCTGGAACAGATACAATAATGAAATGATTATGTAATTAGCACTAAATGTAATTTATAAAGTAGATAATACAAAATTTAACTGTTATTGTTGTTATGTGAGTCTGCAGTTGACCTGGACTTTTTAAAAAAGCAATCGTAATTGATTGAAAAGTGCTTCTGAAGTATTGAAGGATATTTTCTAGCTGAAGAAAATGTCTGTATACTTATGCATCTCAGAGAGACTGAGAAATCTGGGACTGTTTAGTCTGGAGACGAGAAGAGTGAGAGGAGATCTGATCAATGTATACAAATATCTGAGGGGTGGGTGTTAAGTGGATAGGGCCAGTCTCTTTTCAGTGGTCAGCAGCAATAAGACAAGGAGCAACAGCTACAAACTGGAACATACAAGGTTTCACCTCAACGTGAGGAGAAACCTCTTTACAATGAGGGTGACAGAGCACTTGGAACAGGCTGCCCAGAGTGGTTGTGGAGTCTGCTTCTCTGGACACTTTCAAAACCTGCCTGGATGCATTCCTATGCGAACTACCCCAGGGGATCTTGCCTTGTCAGAGAGGTTGGACTCCATGATCTCCGGAGGTCCCTTCCAACCTCTAAAGTTCTGTGATTACTTCTGCTCAATCTGGACAAATAGTCACTGGTCCTTTAAATCTGTTGTTTGAATCTCATCCTGTGCCTGAGAAAGGAAATTTCACTGAAAATTCCACTTGAAAGTATTTTTTATTATTTTTTAAAGTTTTGAATTGAGAAAAAAATAAACCAAAAAACTTTTTCAGACAGTGCTTGTGGTTAATCATGAATCACAAACCCCCAAATGTAAGCTGCTGTTGGTCCTGTTTATTCCAAGCAAACAGCAAAATGACAGCTTCCAGGTAATTAGGACATGCTGTGATATACTGAGTGCCTTATAAAAGTCCTGGAAATACCTGCAATATCTTTGTGCTGGCTTTGTTTTGTGACTTTTTTTTTTCCTTTTTTTTTTCAGCCAGTGGTAAGCTTGACACCTAAATGTTCAGGCCAAGCAGCTACCCTTGCATCCTTAGTCAGTGACTCTGAACCTTATACTGGTTTCCAAACCATATCTCCCAGGTTGTAATGAAGAAGGTTGTACTTAAGCAGGGTTCTAAACAGTCTTCTATACTAAATCTCTCTGTCTCTCCACCGAAAAACAAATATCTCCATAGAAAGTAAAGTATCACAGACACACTTTGATGTTATTCAAAAGTAGGCTTTGCAATCTCATACCCTTTCAATCTTGTCTGTCTCTTCACTAAATATTTAGCTGCAAGCATATGGTAGTTTAAGAGTGTGATGACTTATGCACTTACATTTGGTAGTTAAATATGTGCAGTGTCCTGGATTAACACAGCCCACTCTCACAAGCCCCTCTCCCCAACACAGATAGGAGGGAAATTAACACACAAAACTCCAGGTTGAGATAAGGAGTTTACTGGAAATGATAGAATGCGCAATTACCTTAGCCTCTCTGCAGAAAAGCGCAGCAAAATGCAGAAGCAACAGCAGAAGGCAGCAATAAAATGGTTCCCTCCACCCAAGCATATAGCAGCCAAGACCAACACCCCAAACCCAAAAACCCTATCAGGAAGCCCTGCATGTTGACAATCTGAAATTCAAACCCCATGACACTATGCTCCATCCAGCACTTTACTGGCATGACGTCAATATGGTATTGAATATGCATGACAGCAGATTCAACTCAACCCATGACAGTGTATTCAGTGAAGGAGATGTCTAAGATCTCTGTGTCAATCAGAAACAGGCCCAAATAAGCTAAAAGGATAACACATTTTCAAAGTGTTCATTGTCTCTAAATGTGTTTACATAGACGTGAGTTCATTCCATCAGAGTCCAAAAGTGCTGATGGAGCTGGGAGATACCATTATGAGGCAAACCTGGATAATCTTTGAATGAGCAAAGTGACTGGGAGAGATGCCAAAGGGCTGGAGCAGAATAAATGTCACTCCTTATTAAGGAGGGGTTTGAATGTGGGTTAGATGTCAATCATAAAGAGGCCAATACAAAAATTAATAGTTTGTAAATAAGCTTGGGGAAATTTTCTTTATGTATTTAATAATCTACACACAGAGATTCTTTTATGCAGTTGATAAAACTATCTTTGCAGAATTCACATATACAATCAGATTGATTTAAAAAATTTTAGGAAAGGTTTTAGAAAATCAAACTATTGAAGAGAGTTTTGCAGCACAAACTGCCACTTAAACATTAAACATAAACATAAACTTTAGAAAAGAGAATTAATTTACTCACTGTCCAGAGTTTCAATATTAGCAATCCAAAATTATATGCAGATGCATATATGAGGAAAATACAGCCCTGGCCATGTGGTGGCCTTTCCACATGGTGATGGTGCAGGGGGGTGGGCATTTTGCTGCTTGCCTAGTTCAGATAGAGCACGTTGTCTGAGGAGGTCCACAGACGTGAGGCAAATCCCCTGTGGCTCGCAGGGAGTTACCAGAGCAGGATCCAGGCTTAAGGGCCAGAACAGTCTGCTATATAGCAGAGGAGTCAGCCCTTGGCAGGAGCAGCAGGTCCCCATGTTGACACTTGTTGTTAGGCTGTTGCTAGGTCATTACTTAGACTTGGCCAAAGTCAAACCATCTCGGACTCAGCTGAGCTCAGGTGGGTAGCTACTTCCTGGAGCAGGGCAAGCAGTTTCAGACCCTTGGCTCAAGTCTGGGAGACTGGCAGAGTCAGCGTCTTCTGTTCATGGGAGAGACAGGACAGGTAGCAAGCAAAAACAAAAGCAGCAGTAGCAAACAAACAAGTTGGCTGTGTTTTTAAGCATTTTGGTGAATGTCTTTGACCGATAGGTACAGATAAAAAACACCCCTAGAACCAATCCTAGGGTATTTCACCAAAAATGAGAGATACACCTGTTCAGCATCCATGACTTGTGTTTACCAAAAACAAAGCAGGGTGCAAAACAAGACCAAATATGGTGTCTCTGTAGTAGATTGAAAGGTACCAAGGCTTTTTTTTCTGCTATTCCTGCTTCTCCCATCCCAGGAAGAAGGAGAAAGGGGAGGCAGGGTGAATAGGGAGATATAATTGGGAGTACAATTGGGACCTTCCACCACAGTCCTGTCTTCAAGAGGGCAGGAAGGAGTACCCGGGGAGCTACAAAGCCAGCCTACTTCACTCTGTCCTTGGGAAAGTGTTGGAGTGATTAATTCCAGAAACCATTTCCAGGCACAGGAAGGACAAGAAGGTCATTAGAAGTAGTTTACATGGATTCACTATGGGAAAGTCATGATTTACCAGCTTTACAAGGATGAAATACCCAGCCTGGTAGATGAAGCAAACAGAGGATTTTGTCTACTTAGTGTCAAAGACCTTCCCAAAGTCTATCTCCCGTAAGACCCTCATAGAAAAGGTGTAGGAGTATGGGTTGTTTGAGCAGATGGATTGAAAACACTGAACAGCCTGGTACAGAGAATACTCAGTGGCACAAAGTTTAGGTGCTAGTTTAGGAAACTGGCATTGTACCCCAGATGTCAGTTCTGTCCCTGCTCCTCTCAGCACTGGTGGAGCTATATCTGAAATGTTGGGTCCAGTTCTGGGTGCCTCAGTGCAAAAGAGACCTACAGCTACTATAAAGAGTCCAGCAAAGGACTGCCACTGAGGTGATGAAGGGGATGGAGCATCTCTTCTGTGAGGAAAATCTGAGGAAGCTGGAACTGCTCAGCCAGAGGAATCTCATCAATGTGTATAAGTACATGAAGGGAGGGTGCAGAGAAAACAGAGTGAGGCTTTTTTAGTGATGTCTAATGAAAGGACAAGAGGCAGTAGGCTGAAACTGAAGCACAGGAAGCTCCATATGAACATGAGAGACTGAGCCCTGGCACGTTGTACTGATTTGAGGCTAATTGGAATATTCTAATGAGAGAAATTAGATCATTGGTTGTAAAAGAATAGTGATGATGAAATCTATATCATTCATTGGTTTGCTGAAAAGGATAAAAAAACAAAATGTAAATTTGTCCCTCTTTGCTCTGGGGTGCTTCTCCCTTCACTTTGGCCTTACTCCCCTCCAGTATCTTCCACTAACCTTGGCTAACCAGCAAACAAGTAAGCATTGCTGATTGTTTTGGTTTCTGTCTGGGAATGAAGACAGAGAGAGAGGGTATCATTGAGCACTTTCTGGACAGTTTCTTTGTCTGGGAGGGAATTGGGATTTCTGTGTTATTTCTGATTTGTATATAATTTTAAATATTTGTGAATGTGTTGTGTATATGTGCTTGTGAATTTTGTTTTGCTGTAAATACAGCTTTTATCTTACTTCCAAGCTGTCTGAGCTGGTCTGGTAAATCTCAATAGTGAGGGGGGAAGTGCCTAACCCACCACATATGTGTTGCCCAAAGCAGTTGTTGACTCTGTCACTGGAGATGTTCAGAAGCCACCAGGATGTGGTCCTGAGCTCTAGGTGGCCCTGCCTGTGCAGGGCGTTGGACCAGTGTGCTGGTTTGAGGCTAATCGGAATATTTTAATAGAGAAAACTACACTATAGGCTGTGAAAAGAAAACATCATGATGTCTACTTCACTCAGGCTTGCTGAGATGTTTGGGAAAAAGAACTCAAAACATTAGATAAAGCAGTCTCAGTCTGTCTCTCTCTAGGGGCACAGTGTCTCGGGTGGTCTAGCTTCTGGCTTCTCTTTGTTGATTAATCTTCACTAACCACTTTCCTTCTAACCCCCCTGGCCGATCCCCCTAATTCACCTTGCACATGGGCAAACCTTGTGGTAAGGTATAGGGGTGGGGAGAAGGTGGAAGGGTGGTTGGGAGCCCCTCCTGGGGTCTCTGATTTCTGGGAGGGGTGTTGTGTTTCTGTATTAACTTTAACTTGTATATTTCTGTAAATATTCCTGTTTATAGTGTATATCTCTGCTTGTACATTGTGCAAAGCTGTAAATAGAGCTTTATTTCTTAACTTCCAGCTGGCTGAGTTCTAGTCTGGGTCATTTTTCAAAGTGTGGGGATGTGGGGAACTCCCAAACCATCACAACCAGATAGCCTCTGGGCATCCCTTCCAACCTCAACCATTCTGTGATTCTACTAAGGCATCTTCATACTTTTTTTGATGGGTGGATGTTCTCCAGAGATTGTCCTGGTAACAGCTGAGCAAGATATTATTTGGGCTCATCCCTGCCTCACACACCATTGTCTCTCTGTTCTTGTGTGGGTGTGCAGATGAGATTTTATCACATAACAACCTTTTTTTTTCCTAACCCCCTAGTTTAATTATAGCTTTTTTTTCTTGCTTAAGAAAGCGAACTAAGAAAGAGTTTAAGAAAAAAACAAGTTTGCTTGAAAAAGAAATCTAGGTTGGAGGGGAAAGCAAGGATATCCCTGCTTTGGTGTTCTTAAAGTAGTAAGCAATGCCTGGAGCTTTTACCAGTAAAATAAACCAAATGAGAAAGGTGTGTTCCTTCACCCTCTTTGCAAAACAAAGTGATAATTAAATGTATGCAAAAAAATCTGGAAGTGTGCTTCTGTAAAGAGTTATTTTGAGAACACTCTCAAGTCTTCATTCTTAAACGTTGTCTTTAATCTCTTTGCAAGAATGTACGAGGTATGTCCAACTTCTGGTCTGAATAATGAAAATGCATTCCAAAACGTTTCTGTCTTTTGTACACAGTCTGTACTCATCTAACAAATCATGATTCTTGCCAATAATCCAGAAATAGGCCTCAAACTGTGCTTGCAGTAATTCAGACTGGTTGCAAACACAGGGAAGATAATAAGCATCAGCTGTATTTTCAAATATTTTCTGTTTGGATGTGAGCATGTATTCTCTTCTGGTTTGTGCATTCAACAAAAGATTAATTGCAGCTGAGCTGCAATTTCTGTTAATTCAGTAATCCAAAGAGAACCTTTTTTCACTCTTAAATGTGGTGTTTTGCTGTTTGGTGAATCTAAAAATATATGTCACTGTGATGTGATAAATAGTGATCCTTGTGCAATATCCCTCTTCTAGATTTGTTAGAATACCAAAACTGTATCTTGGGGTAGCAACAAGACATTGGCAAAGTTTCAGTCATAGAATCACAGAATGGTTTGGATTGGAAGGGACTATAAAGGCCGTCTGGTTCCAAGTTCCCTGCCGTGGGAAGGAACACCTTCCACTAGATCAGGTTGCTCAAAGCCCCATCCAACCTGACCAGAAACACTTCCAGGGAGGAGGCATCCACTGTCTGGGCAACCTATTCCAGTTTCTCAGCACTCTCACAGTAAATATTTTCTTCCTTCTATTTAACCTAAATCTACATTCTCTCAGTCTTCAGGTTGTGTGTGATTTTTGCTTTGGATAGTTTATATTCTGTGAAAATCTTATCTAAAATATTTCTCTTTCCAAGAGAAAGATTTCATGCTTTGTGATGCATAGATTCCTATTCTGTATTCTCCTGAGTTTTCTGCTAAGTTAGGCAGGTACACCATGATCTTGGGTAATCTTCCTATAAATCAGCTACAAACATCTAACTTGGAGCTTTTCTGCCTGTACTGTTTTTTTCACTGAATTATAGATGAGCATGGTTTTGAGGTGGGCAATGGAAATTTGCAAAAGTAAAGGTGTGCTAGCAAATCTTGATGGGACCCTATAAATAACAGGGTGGGAGAAAGAACAGTAGTTTTGTTTTTTTTAATGAGGATGTATTTTTAATATGTAATGTATATGTGTCTGTTTATTCGTAATGTACACATATACAGAATTCAAACCTTCTAGATCAGATACTGGCTTTTGTAGTTCAAAACTAAAAGTATTTGCTCATAAATCATAGAGTCATAGAATGATAAGGTTGGAAGGGACCTCAAGGATCATCTAGTTCCAAACCCCTGCCATAGGCAGGGACACCTCCCACTAGTACAGCTCACTCAAGGCCTCATCCAACCTGGCCTTGAACACCTCCAGGGAGGGAGCATCCACAACCTCCCTGGGCAACCTGTTCCAGTGTCTCACCACCCTCACTGTAAAGAACTTCCTCCTAACATCCAGTCTAAATCTGCCCTCTGCCAGTTTAAACCCATTGCCCCTTGTCCTGTCGTTGCAAGACCTTGTAAATAATCCTTCCCCAGCCTTCCTGTAGGCCCCCTTCAGATACTGGAAGGCTACTATCAGGTCTCAAAGCCTAAAGCAATTTTTTGTTTTTTCCCCTCAGCCAGTTCATGATCAGTTGCTTAAAAGACAAAACACCTACCTGATGGTTGGTATCAATTACTGTTAAGTTGTATCAGTCTTTGTACATGGAAGGACATAGCTTTTTATGTCGATGTACTGCATATGTAGTGGTGCTTTTAAGAAAAGTTTCCTGAAATCAGAGGCAGTCCTCCTGCTATCCAGGTGGTCTTTAAAGTGAAAAATGAAGTAGCGATAAAAACACAAAGCCTCCAACCCAGTGACAAACTATCACAGTCTATACTGCAGTGGTCTTCATGGCAACTTTCGGTCTAACTTCAGAGTGCTTGCCCACCTCATTTAAAACGCATTCTTACCCTGAAAGGCTGGACAAGTAGATGTTCCTTGAGATCCCTTCCAATCTGGTATTGTATGAATCTATTCTATGAATAAACAAATATTTATGACTAATAGAGGAAGTATATATATATATACACACAGATATATGTATATATAAGTTGAAAGATGTCCGTAACATGCAGTTGTGTAGGAGGATGTAAGTACTTTGAGGGAGAAGAAAGTTCAAAATGTATGGGGTTCAGAAGTTGTCAGTATGTCAGCTGCTTATAAGAATTGAGTACTTAGATTGCCTTAACACATATGAACTTGTGAAAGTGCCTGCCTTTCTGAAGTGCAAGTCAATGGGCTTAGTCCAGTTGTAAACACTGCCAAACAATAGCTGTGTTTGCCAGGATAAGAGCTGTTTCATAGCAAAAAAAAAAAAATCTTTTAAGAAAAGAGGAAAAAATGTTAGAGAGACAATTAAGTCTGCCCAGTACAAAGGCAGATGGAAATATCTGTTGTTTGGAAGCTGTCTTGTAAAACAGTTTAAAGATCTTGGATAACATGTAGAGTAGAATATTGGAGATGTTTAGCTTCTCGGTGAAGAAAAGCGTTTTGATTTAAATCTATCAAAGACCTAGAGGTCCCAAGGAGACCTATGAATTAATTCTGTTTCTTAGACTTTCTACATTTTCTCTGCTGTTATGATTCTGCCATGTCAAATATTATCATGTCAGTTGTCTTGCAATATATTGTTCTTATACAATGAAAGAAGTTAGGTACTAACAAAAAATTATCGTCTAGAGAGTTGAATTTAAGATAAAAATCCAATTTAAAAGAACTTATATAGACGTGCAGTATGTTTACATATGAACTCAGTTTTATATTTAATTTTAAAATTGCATTGAGTTTTCTCTTAACTCTACCTGTATAACCTTGTGTCTTAAGTAACTAAGGATTTGACTGAGTCAGGTGTCCTGCTCCTTGCTGTAGAGTAGTAGAGTGAAAGCTGTATGCTTTGAAAACGCTTTGATGGCTTAACTACCTAGAAGATAGAAAGATGAGACTATTACTTTGTATGTAACTAAGCACTGCAAGATAGTTGCAAGGTCTGAAGGTTAAAGCCTGGCGATTTTGGGGGTGTTAAGTGCCAAAGGCTTTAAAAGGAGAGAGAAACCCGATTTTTACCAGCTCTGTGTGTTACTGCAGTCTGAGCATCTGAAGCAGTGTTTACTGGTCTGGTATTTCTCAGCTACAAGTCATTTATTTTAATGAAGGCATTTATCAGGGACACCTGGGCAGCCTGCTTACACTAAATGGATTGTATGTACTTGATTATATGATTATATGAATCCAATCAACAAGTGCGCACAGTGACAGTAAGTAAATTGGCAATGTAAATAAAATACTATGATCTATCTTTGGTTTGCTTAAAGTGTATGACAGAGATTTTTCTTGGAGGTTGTTCTTTAATGTTGCTTCATATATGAGTAAGACTTAGGGTGTGTTTCTTACTTGGAGGAGGGGATTGTTCTGTTTTTACTTTGCCTAAAATATTCAGTGGTCAAATGTCTTTCTTTTTGGAGATTGTAGTAGTAGAAAAAGCCTGATAATAAATTATGTGAGACCTAAAAAGCAGTGTTTTATTCTTTCAGAATGTCTTAACAGTTCTTAAGGCACTTAAAGATTTATTTTACAGAACCAAGAAATTAAAGATAATATTCCAGGTTCCACAGAAAGTTAGTAGTAAGGACAGCAGTAGCAAAGCTAAGCTTCCTGATTTCCTCTGGTTTTCCTGAAGACCAACTAACATTTGGTTAAAAAAAACAAAACACATTGATTTACCTGCTATCACGGAACCAGCTATTGCAGATTTCTTAATATCTATCCCTTTTAACATTGTCTGTGATAATAGTGGCAATTAACAATTGAAAGTCCTAATGCCTTAGTTTATAGCATCATAAAGAGTGAAAATGGCTTATGAAATGCTACTTTGCCTGAGTAGTGTTGATTTTTTTTCCCCCTCTGTTAAATCTACTAGGTATTTGAATGCAAGTTGCCACCACACAAATGTTTATTACAGTGTGTATGTGCTATACACGTCAGTGTTTTCAGCTCTGTACAAGTTATCATCACTGTATTTTCCTTTGTCCACATAATTCTTTTTGAAAAGTAGTACCAAACTGGAGTCTGCATTTCCAGCAGAAAACTGGGCAAGTGAGGGTGACATGTTTGGAAATAAGTCTTTTACCTCTGATGTTGTAGTTTTACAAGACCTTCTGCTCTTCTTGTGTTTCAAAGTGATAGGGCACCTCTAAAAAGCTTATCTGCTTGAGGAGAAAGCTGGTAAAGAAACTAGTATGCCCTGGAAATGTAGGTTGCTAACATCTAGGATTATTAGACACACTTAACCATCTGTGCAGTGTGTGGGTGAGTCTCACTGCTTTGCATCTCCTCCCCACTCCCTCTCACTAAGACCAGCTGAGCTGATTTAACAGCTCCTGTCTGCTGAGGGAGAAGGGAAAGCCCCGTTTGTTCAACCCAGGTTCCTTACTGTGTACTTCTGCTGCCTCATTTGCATTAGCTTTGGTACATTTTTTTACCTTTGAATGGATTTATTTTTAGCTCAAGCTGGGGAAAAAAGAGACCAGGAGACTTGAACTCTTAAGTCTCCTAGTCTTACTTTTTTTCTTGATTGGCTTCTTTCCCTTTAAGTATATTTGGAAACCTGTTAGGGTTAAAGAATGGAGCCTTCAGGAAGGCTAGGGAGGGACTATTTACAGGGTCTTGTAAACAAGGGGCAATGGGTTTAAACTGGCAAAGGGGAGATTTAGACTGGATGTTAGGAGGAAGTTCTTTCCAGTGAGGGTGGTGAGGCACTGGCACAGGTTGCCCAGGGAGGTTGTGGCTGCTTCCTCCCTGGAGGTGTTCAAGGCCAGGTTGGATGAGGCCTTGAGTGAGCTGTACTAGTGGGAGGTGTCCCTGCCTATGGCAGGAGTTTGGAACTAGATGATCCTTGAGGTCACTTCCAACCTTACCATTCTATGATTTTACGAATTATCTTATAAAGGGAAAGTGTGAACAAACGTAGCTTGAATTTTTTCAGCTGGGAAGTTCAGTGTTGTCTTTAGAGGAAAATACTTCTAAAATACTTCTATATGTTGTGCTTTAGTCTAGAATCTGAAGTAATAAAGCAGCATGGGATGCTTAGAAAACAGAAGAGAGGTTCACTTCTAAGGGCTGCCTGTGACTGTTTAATATGCAGGCTACAGGAGTAAGAGCTGTAGGAGCACATCTTATAAATAGCTGCAGTTGCTACCTGAGTTCTTTCTTAAATAGCTCACAGGCATTGTTTGTTGAAGTTTTTTGGGGGGGTTACCATAAATATAAGCAAACTAGTTGGAGAAAGTGCATGCAAAAAAGGTAATGAGAGAAAAAAACTCAGGTCTTGTAAAATCTGCTATCCTTATCTGTGTTCCTGTAGGACTGGTCAACAACTAAATACCACCTAAGAGTTCAAAGATACGTGTTCCGTTCTAGAAATTATCTGGACTACCCAGCTTTTCCCTTCACAATTCCCTATTTTGAGGTTCACTCTGCTTTCTTTGTGGGTGTGGAACTGTCTGTATGGTTAGCTCTTCTTACGGGCACAACCTTGTCTACTGAAGGTGCTCTTTCAGTTGGGGCTTGCTGCTTTTGTGTCATCATCCACTCCCTCCTTCATCGTACAAAGAAGAGTTTCCTCATTTGGGAGGAATTTCAATCATTTTAAATCATTGTCAGTTAGCAAACTATTAATTGCTGATTCTCATATCGAAACAAATACACACAAGCTTAGGCATTCCTTTTATCTTGGGTTTATTTCTTTTTAATGTTTACTGTCCTCTATTAAATGTGTTTTCACAGGGGCTCTATCAGTCATATGTGACTCAGCTGTATCCTGTGGTGGGTCCACTGTGAATCCAGCTGTGTCTGCCAGAGTGCATCAGCTTATCTATTTCCACTGAGGGCATGCCTGCAGCTCCCCACTACGTTAGGCATAACACCATGCCATTGTGTCTGCTGCACCTCTCACACACATCACCACTCTTTTATGAATTTGTATGAATTTTCTCTATTTCTGGTTTTGGTCTTTGCTAGTCTTCCTTTTTTCAGTGTCCTGTTGGAAGACTCGATCATCTGCTGTTGTCAGATGATGTTGGGATAAACTGATTACAGGAGAATCAGAGCTGGAGGTCAGTGCAGGATACTCTTTTATTCCTCGCTTACCCCTTTGTGTGTTACAATGCAAGGGAAACTTCTACCTTGGTTCTGTTGTGTTTAGTAATTTCCTCCTACAGAGTGCAGATTGTAAAAACTTCTGAGGAATTACAGGGCTGTGCTTACTAACAGTCAAAGCTATTCACAGCTCCAAGGCATGACAATCTGAGTTACAAATCCTGGTCAAGTAACTCTTCCAGGATACACAACAGTCTGTGGAGATGAAAAAAATCTTTTTGTATCAATCTGGGTTTATTTTTTTTTAAATTAAATTTTGAAACCTTTAGGTCTTCCATCTGGTACCAACTACTGCAAAAAAAAAAAAAAGTTGGTTTCTTCAGTGATATGAAAACTGACAGGGAGAGTCATTTTAGAAAATTTGGAATCTTCTGGTATAAAATTTAGAAAAGTTACACTGTGGAACAGAGCTTTAGAGATGGTGGTGATAGTTTGTTTGCTCATAGGAAGGCAGGTTCATGTCCTGAATAAAATCTGTATCCTCATGTGACATTGCAGTAACTTGATTTTCCCTTACTTTCAGCACTGTTCTTTACTATAACCTTTGCCTCTTGAAACCTCATTGCTAGATTTACCCAAGAGAAGTAGCTCCTCAGAAGAATGTCATGTCAGTTGAAGAGGATTCTACTAGCTTTTGTTTTTCTGAAATTGTAATTACTTTTCATTGTAACAAACCTTGCATCTTGAGTTTCTGTACATACTCCGTTTCCTCAGTTTGTTACCTGTATTCATGATCCAGCATCTCAAACAAGAAATTAATAAAACTGGTCTAATTCTGAGGTTACATGTAACAAGTAGAAACTGCTAAACTTGAAGCTTTGCTGAGATAATGCTGATTTCAGGTTTAGCTTCCTGTCTCAGAAGATTCTGTCCTCCTGCTGTATCAGTTTGTATAGAATTTCTGAGTTGTGCATCACCCCACATTTGCCATGCTTATGTTTTATTGTTCTGGATGGCACTTGTGCATAGTTTTGTTTTGCCCTTTCTGTTTCATGAGGATCTTTTTTTACAGGGCAGGTGAAGGTTCTTTACCTTACCAAGCAGACTGGATTCTGTTTTAGTTTTCCTACAACTTGAACTTTACAATACAGTTGTCTGAGACCGTGAGAGCTTAAGGACTCTTAATTCTTTTGTAGTTGGATAGAGCCCGGCAGCAGTTCTTGTGTGTTAGTAGGAAGTTAATTGGTGTCCACTTAAGCATTTGCTTGTAAGACAAGGTGAACATATTGAAGGAGGACTCAATTTCCAGCAGAGTTTAAAGGTTTTGAGAATTACAATAAGGCAACATATTTTTTTTAATGTGATATGTGTTACTGTTTGTGTAAATGGTGGTCTTGGTAGCCGTCAGTTCTCTGAAGTGCTACGAGGACAAAGGAGCAGTTTTGTTTGTGTAACTCATGTTGTTCCTCCATTACTGAGATGTAAGTTGTCATTTTCATTTGGTCTGGAGCTTTTGCACAAAAGCTAACACAGAGTAGTGTTTTGAGTCCAGCAATAGAGTTTACTCTCTCCACGTGAACTGTTGCCAGGAAGAATGGCATGCTTCATGTACCAGGACATCAAGAAAAGAGCCAGTGAAAATAAGCAAGCTCTGTTCTAGGCCTTTCTATCTTAAGATTTCTTTTCTTGGCAGGTCCTTCTTGGGCCTTCTTATAACTCTCTGGTTCCTTAGATTTTGAATGACTATAGAGAGCAAATTTTTTTCTTCTTTCATCTGACAATATACTGTATTTTGATGTTCAGGGCTGTTCATCGACAGATTTTAACCAGTCAGAGTGTTCAGAGTCCAGTTCAGAGGTCCAATTATTGATGAAGATCTTATAATCTAACAGTGCTAAGTGATTATACAGAAAGTGTGTTATAGTGATGAGGGATATGTGCATACAAGAAGCAGAAGAAAAAATTTTGAACTTTAAAAGTTAGAAAATGGAAACTTTAGTAAATTTTCATACAAGTTTTTGAGCTTGCTAATTGTATTGTGTGTAAATAATAGACTTGCATATTAAAATCCTTTTTCAAACTAGAGACAACAAATCAGATTTCATTCTTGTCATCCAAGAACTGCTTTTGAATCATTTTTATCATGTGGATTTTATCTGGATTTTGAGGACTTGAAGATAAATTTGCAGTTGAAAGTCAACAACCCAAATAGGGTTCAGAATCCAAATTCTGTAGGATAAAATGGTTGTTAGATTTGTGAAATATTTATACTCACCTACAGTAAGTTAAAGCTCAGTCAATGTTTTCATTGAAATGATGCCTGTTGTAACTGTCCTTAAGTTTAATTTGGCCTATAACTTCTTAAACTTTTGATACGTGTATTTTTTTGC
Organism: Eubucco bourcierii; assembly: GCA_013396675.1. Taxonomy (NCBI): domain Eukaryota; kingdom Metazoa; phylum Chordata; class Aves; order Piciformes; family Ramphastidae; genus Eubucco; species Eubucco bourcierii. The sequence continues at coordinate 279,424 of VWZE01013301.1, forward strand.
AAAAACTCATAAAATGGGTTGTGACAGATAAGTCATTGTCTGCTTCCACTGTTTTTTGATTCCAATATTCATTGCTGGCAACACTTGGTACCTTCATATTTGTTTCTTCTTAAGCCAGCACAATCACTGTAATACTGCTTGTGGTAATGAAAGATTTAAATTAATTCCAATTTCATGACTTGCTGTGGCATTTGAAAAACAAAAGATAAAAAGTACCTGATTTAATAAAGTACATCTCAAGAATGCTGAAAAGCTGAAAGGTTTAGTCCCAGGTTGAAAGCTAAAGGTTCAAGGGTTGGAGATTTTTGCTAAAGGTGCAGTTTACTCTGTGTTAAAATTCCACTTACCTAGAAATTACAAATAGGCTTTCCAAACTAACATAAAACATAGGAGATAGATAGATAGATAGATAGACAGACAGACAGAGGGAGGTAGAGATAATTTATTAATTTCTCTGTGCTGTGAGGCCATGTTATTTACTTAATTATTTCATCTGAATAAAGATCTATGCAATAGGATGACATAAACAACCAAAACTTACTTCTCCATGATAAATGGAGGACACAGTCTCAAGCTGTGCCAGGGGAAGTTTAGGCTGGAGGTGAGGAGAAAGTTCTTCACTGAGAGAGTCATTGGCTACTGGAATGGGCTACCCAGGGAGGTGGTGGAGTCACCGTCCCTGGAGGTGTTTGAGGCGGGTTTGGACATGGCACTTGGTCTTGAGGTCTGTGGTAGCGGGTTGGACTTGATGATCTTTGAGGTCTCTTCCAACCTTGGTGATACTGTGAAATGGAGACTGAGGTACTGTAGCTAATATGGGGGGAAAAATGCAATGACACAGGTACAGAGGGAGGTAATAGCATGTGGGTGTACAAAGTATGTATAATGTGCTTGTGTCTGTTGAGAATGGCGAGCTCTATCTTAGCACCAGCCCAGAACTGACTTTTTGGAGAGTATCAGACCCATTTTCTTGGCAGTCCATTTCTGTTTGTTAGCATATCCACAGCTTTTGTTCAGCTGGGCTAACGAATCCTCTAGAATCAGGGTCACTGTGACTTCAAAGTGGAACTTACATGGAACTAGCTCAAGTCCATCATGGTTTAATAATTCAGGTATTGACTGGGAGAGACTCTATTGTGTCATCATGCCCTGAAGCAGCATAGCTGTTCTGCATGTACCGCATTTAAGTTAATAAATTCTGTTAGACCCGAGCTGACTCTTAATACTGTTGCAGATTCATATGCAACCTGCATCAACAACTCACAGATTTGCAAATTAGACTTTTGATGTTAAAGTCACAGGTGCATCCCCTTCCAGTAGTGGTAAGTACACTCCTCCCTGCCTCAGTTTCTTGTCTTCCTCTACCTACTGCAGTACTCTGGAAAAACGAGAACAGGATTGTGCAATGTGAAATGTGCTGAACAGGTTGTTTCACCAGGAGAGGTTTGTGAGGAAAGGGAAGTTAGGCTCACAACTAGAATTTGCTTCCTCCTTCAAGGAAGGGTTAGAGAGTACGTCCTGTGCAGCTAACTGTGCTACATGTAATTTTCAGGATCTGAGCAATGCTTCATTCATCTTAAGAGTTGTATATTGTCATGTTAAGACATGATTTTGTTGTGCAAACAGGAAAGGTAATCTAGAAAATCTGTGGAATGGGGTCAGGGCTCTCTTCATTCAGCTGACCTACGTCAGTGTTATGCTTTACATTTCCAAGTATTCCATCACATCAGTGAAATTCTTTATCCTACTGGTATTCAGTGTAGGCAGTTATGTAATCTTGTAATCCTCTTTTTATTTTCTTTTTTTTTTTTTAGTTCATTCTTTTGACTGTCTCTTACAGTGCTCTTATAAAGCTCTGTTTTGTAGAGGATACAGGTTATTGTCAAATGTTCTACTTCTGTGACCTTCTGAAATGTAGTAGTGTGTGTGGGCTTTGACTGTTGATACATGCATGAGCTTATTGTTGTTCTGGCACGAGAAAAACGGTCAGAATTTTTAAGTTTCAGTTCTTACTTTAATCATTACTTCACATTTGGATATCAAAGAAAGAAAAAGGATCTCATGCTAAACATGCAGAAGGGCAAGAAGAAGTTTGAGTCAAGCCTTCTAACACTTAAAGGTTTGTTCAATTCTGAGAATGTTTTGTGTGCAGGTACTATGAATGTAATCTTAGTGTGTCAAGCATCCACAGATGGCTACTGCAAGGCTTTGTGGTTTGATGTTAGTCCCTCAAAATACAGTCACAATGAAGGAAACTGTTGTATATCACTATGTGGTTCTTGCCATTGGCATCTCCTGGAATTTCAGAGGCAGTGGGAAACTCCCTCAGAACTTAATTAAAAGACCATACTGATGTACTGTTTCCAAGCCTGTGTATCTTGCTTTCTGATACCATTTCCAAGTGTACGGATTGGATTAGGTGACCAAACTGTTTCAAACTTAATTTTTGCTAAGTATGAATTTCAAGTATTGCTTTTGTTTATCACCAGATAATAAAGAAGAGAAACAAAATACTGTTTTCTTAATACTTGGGTGAGATTAAGCAAGTAAGCTTTTATGTATCTGTATTGGTGAAGGTAAATTAGCCATTAAATATGAGAAGTATGGAAGAATATGTTTCTCAGGTGACCTTTAATTGTGGTAGGGTTTGAACCGACTCATATGCAAAATTGTCATTGGATAGGTTCTTTGTGGTGGGGATATGCTACCTCTGTAGGTTTATCTCTTTTACGGAGAAATGCATATTTGTAAAATGTTGTGGTGTTTTCAACCAGTTGCATAATCAGAGTCAAGCTTTGAAACCTTATTTTAGAGCTGTGATGTGAATGTTGCTAGAAACAAATTTGAACTACTCATTAATATTCAGTAGTTTAGGGATGAATGGGGGGGATACATTTTAAAGGCACTGGTTTCAGAGACTTAGAGGAATATTGCAACTGCACAAGCAGAAAAGAGAAAAAATGTGCTACCTTAATAGAGAGTATTCAAATGTATTTTATGATTATGTGGAAGCGATAGCAAGTCTAGTTAAAACTGTTTTGGTTCTTACAATGAAATCCTGAAACTGCTCCTAAAGAATATACTATGTACTGGTTTGGCTTTTTTATACTACTGAACTAAAACATGCACACCTGTCTTACTAAACTTGCTTTGTAAAGTGTGTCAGTTGACAAAGAAAAGAAAAATTTTTCTGTGACTTTTAGCAGGAATTGAAGAGAAGCATGTGCAGAAATGAAACAAACCAGAACTAACTTTCTGCTTATCCTGGGTTACTACTGCTTGAGAAGAGTTTTCTGGTTCCTGGTTTTCTGTCACTGGACCAGAAAACAATTTTTGTTAAAGTAATTGTTCTCCAGCATTTAGACATGACTCTGTTACAGGATTTTCTAATAGGGTAGAATTTATATCATCCTTAAAAGTGGCTAGATAGCAACTGTTACTCGCTGTGCTGTATAGATGCTGTTTGTCCTAAGGTTCAGTGTGGTGTGGAGGGAGCTTTCAGTACTTGGGCTGAGTGCAGCAGCATGTAATCCAGCTTGCACTATTTTTATCTAAGCAGAACCTTAAAAGTGCCACAGCTACCACAGCTAAAACGCTGTCACTCACTGAGCAATGTGACACTGTAGAACTAACTTCATCAGAGTGGATTGGTATTTTAGATGCTGAGATTTGTCTGGCTTGTCTAGACTTGATACAGACAAAGCAGACTATTTCCTTCCTAGCATTAGTGAGCAACTGGTTTTGTTCTGGCTATGCAGAGCCCAGAAGTTCAAGACCAAAGAAACTTTAATCAGAGCAAACGAATAACTAAATTTCATCTGTATGAGAAGCATCTTAAGCAATCGGTTCCTTCTTCTGAGTGGGCACTGTTTCTGCCTGCTAGTGTTCAACAGCAGCAGTGTAATGGATTATTCAGCCCTCCAAAGACGAGGAGCTAGGGCCAGTTTGTCTGGACTAGCTCAATCTCTTCTGAATAGATTTCCTTTGTGTCTTTCAAATTCCAAGCTTCCCCCTGTAAAATTGAAGTTCTTTGTTAATATTGGAAAGCAAATTTCCCTGTTGCTATGTTTAGGTAAAAGCTAAGCCACAGAAAAAAAGATAAACAAAAGCAATGCAAACATTAGAATGGCTGGAAACAGAAATAACTTTCTGTTTGGGGGAGATCAAGTAATACTCTTTCTTGATAATATTCCATTGCCTTTGAGGGCACTTACTTGATGTAGTATCATTACATTTTAGTACATGAAGAGTAAAAACTCATTTTAAGGACCTCAAAGCCTAACCTTCAGTTAACCTGATCTGCCTAAGTGAATTTTGACCAGAAATTTAAAGACATTTCAAAGTTAAATATGTTATGCCAATCTGAATTTAACATTGATAATTGTGGTCTTGGCACATTCTGAGATGCACATTACCCTGGACAGAGGCTGAAGAGAAGACAATCACATGCACGTACACACATAAACACACATACCTCTGCAGCAAAACCCAACAAAACAAAGCAAAACCAGAAACAAGCTAACACAAAACAAGCAAAAAACAACAAACAGATCACCCAAACAAACCTTGTGTGGTTAACCTCTACAAAGGAGAAATTCCAGTGATTTATACTGAAATAGCTTTCCCAGTTCAAAAGCTGCTTTACAGAGTCCAACATGTAGCCACAAAAATGACTAACGGAATGGAACATCTCTCTTACGAGGAGAGACTGAGAGACCTGGGGCCCTTTAGCTTGGAGAAGAGGAGACTGAGAGGTGACCCTCTCAGTGTTTATAAGTATGTAAAGGGTGAGTACCAAGAGGATGGAGCCAGGCTCTGCTCAGTGATGCCAGATGACAGGACAAGGGGCAGTGGGTGGAAGCTGAGGCATAGGAAGTTCCATGGAAACATGAGGAGGAATTTTTTCACAGTGAAGGTGACAGAATACTGGAATAGGCTGCCTGGGGAGGGTTATGAAGTCTCCCTCTCTGGAGATACTCAAAACCCATCTGATGTGTTCCTGAGTGATCTTCTCTAGGTGATCTTGTTCTGGCGGGGGGTTGGAATGGATGAGCTTTCGAGGTCCCTTCCAACCCCTGACAATTCTGTGATTCTAAAGTTTCAGGTTTTTCTGGACTTGAAAACAGTAAACACAAGTTGTTATAGGTTTGTGGATTAAACAAATAACTCCTGCCTTATATGAGTGAACCATGCTTAAATATATTCTAGTTGTCTAATGCAATTATTGGTGTGTGCAGTGTAGAATATTACTGGGCATAGAGTAGAGAATGGTCTTCCACTTAACCTGGATGAAAGGACTCTTAGCCCTAGATGTACCTTAATTATTTCAGAGTGGCTTACTGTTCTTTGGATTTTGTTGGGGTTTTGGTGTTTTTTTTTGTTCTTAGGTCTGAACTGTAATCGTCATTATCCAGATCACGGGTATAAAGCTGTCCAAACTTAAAAAGCTCTCTGTGGCTAAATAAATGCAGTCTTCCTTTTGTATTCAGTTGCTAAGTACATACCAGATCAAAACAGGAGCTGTGTTGCCACCTAGTGATAAATCTGTAGATAGGTAGAGAGGAAAAAGGCATGGAACCTGACTTGAAAGGTTTGGTTTTTTTTAATTTTAGTGTGAGTTTCAGTTAAATATACAAAAGTATATTAAACTTGCAGTATAATACACTGCAGTATATTATATATTATATTGCAAGTCAGCAGTTGCTGATAATACTATCAAATCTAGTGTTCTAATTTCTCTGACTTCTGTACTCCTTATGATAAGAACAACGTGACAGACAGTTGTGATTTAACATATTGTCATTTGCCATTGAGATAAGCAATGTTGCTGCAATCTGGCCATTTGTTTTTGTTGCTGTGCTATGGATACTAGTAAGTGTTTGTTCGGATACCCAGAACTAGTCTGATGGAAAAGTATCTCTAAGGGGAGAGGAAAAAAAGTTGCTTGCAATTGGCTCGGTTGCTTCATTCTGTTTATTGTGCAGTTGCACTAGCATGAAGGGGAGAGATGGTACAGGGTGGGATAATGGATTGAGGCCTTGAGTGACCTGTACTAGTGGGAGGGAAGGGCTGGAACTAGATGATCCTTGAGGTCCCTTCCAACCTTACCATTCTATGATTCTATGAACATGTGTCTATGAACAGGTGATTAGGAAGCTCTTTGATTTCAGACTACAATGCATTGCTCCCTAACAAGTGGTAATATGGGATTTAATGTAATACGTTTGTCATTAAGCACCTACTTTCATAATTTGATGGATCACAGCTTGATAGTCAATGACTATTTTCAATTTCCTTTCATTAATTATTGAAAACAGAGCAATGTTAGGAGAAAAGTGTAATGTTTCAGGTTTTACAGCAAAGGCTTAAAAAATATCTTCAGCTGGAACTCCATTTCTGTTTGGAAGTTCAAGCTTGTGACAGAGAGAGCCTTCATTATTATTTTTTGATTAATGAAGTTTATAACACTGCTTCTAATTATTGTGTCCCCACTTGAGTGTGTGAAACAATTTTGAAACTGTTACTTTGCAGCAGGGAGTACTAACAGTGTTTTGGAGTACTAACAGTGTTTTGTGTCTAAGAAACTCCAACAATCCAGGAACTGCTGTGTTTCCCCTCTTCTTCCTCTCTGTTCCCTCAGTTCACTGAACCTGCTGTTGGGTGTAAACTGAGAGGAAGTAGAGTGTAGAAAATCTTAAAGGAGAGAGATATAGCCTTCTCCAACCTTTGTTCCTGCTTGAGAAAGATTAGATTTCTCTCTTCTTGTGGTGGATGCTTTGCAAAAAGTTGCCAAGAATTATAATTTAATTAAATCAAGTTAAATTATTTGTTTTAATTACATGCAATAGGCAGCCAGCAATATTCTTTCAGACAGTCTTAAACATTTTCATTAGTTCAAGTTGATTTTTTTTCTTATTTGAAATACACTATCTTGTTTATGAACCACTGCTTATTTCTGTACCTAAANAGGGAAGTAAGTGAAAAGGAAGAAGAGTTTGCTTTCGTGGCCACAAACGTGGAAAGCAGCTTGTAACGTCTATCAGATCTGTGGTTCTGAACTAGAATGGTGGATTTATCAGAAGTCATGAAAGGGAAGTGATTTTTCACACTCGATTTTGTGTTCTTCGTAGCTTATGGAGTATAACCTGAGGAAGAAAAATTGCCTTTTAAGTCTCCCAAGACATCCAACTCCAGCTAAAAAGACATTGACATGTTTAGATTTATGTCCAAACGCTGAGAAAGAATGGAGTAGAAAATGGAAATTGTTCAGAGTTTAGTGAGAGTCTGTGAAGTCTGATTCCATGAAATAGAGATTTCCATAGGTTCCACAGGCTCATTAAAAAGATTCTGGTTGTTGAGTGTTAGCTGTAACTGCATTTTGTCTGTCTTTCTTCCTGTCATCATTTTGTTTCCAAATGCTACAGTAACATTAAAACAAAAGATACAGGGGATAGATTATCTCATGTTGTCACTCTAACAGTTGATTACCATGGTGTTTTTATCAAGGACAATTCACAAGCTGTATGCATTTGTTTCTTTCTGGAATACGTTTTAAGCATGTTTGTTAAGGTACAGATTGATTATATGATAACAGATTTGGTGCTGATGGGCACAATTTGCAGGAAAAGTGTATGTCTTGCAACATCCTGATCAACTCTGAGTACTGCCTTTCATAGTCCTATTTGCCTTCTTCCATGTTCCTGTCCTCTCTTTTAAGACAAACTTCTGTACTTCAGATTGCTTACTGAGCCATTGTGCAGCCTAAGACTGCATGACACCAAGACAGTGGGGGGAAGAAGGAAGGTTTCTTTTTTCACTAAGTTAACACTGAAGTGGTTTGGTGTGTGGTGTGACAAGCTCCAGGCTGCTGCGCAGTGGAACAGAGGGCAAGAATGTGTGTGGGATGAAGGGGGAAACAGACAGCAGTTTAATGAGCCTGGCTATGGAGACGCTTTAGCCACCCCAAAGAATGTAGGAGGGGAGGCAGGAAAGATTTTGCTACTGGCTGAGCAAGGAATCCTTAACTGGTCAAATTTATCTGTGTGATGAGGAATCAACTAGTGAAGGTTTAATCAAGAAAAAAGGGAATACTTTCTCATGGAAGGAAAAAAGAAAATCTTTGAGGCAGAAACGTCACTTTGGTTCTGAAGTAAGGGAGTTTTATTTCCAGTCTCAGTATAGGAAAGTCCCACCTCTATCTGCTCATCCCTGCTGTAATGTGCTGGCTATGCTGAGTACTTTTGATTTCCACAAGGATGATTGAGGGATTTGAGCATCTCCCATATGACGAGAGACTGAGAGTCCTAGGGATATTTAGTCCTGAGAAGACTGAGATCAATGTCCATAAATATCTGAGGGGTGGGTGTCAAGTGGATGGGGCCAGTCTCTTTTCAGTGATGCACAGTAATAATACAGGGAACAATGGATACAGACCTAACATAGAAGGTTTCACCTCAACAGGAGGAGAATTTTTTTTATTGTGGAGGTGACAGAGCGCTGGAACAGGCTGCCCAGGGAGGTTGTGGAGTCTCCTTTGGAGACTTTCAAAACCCATCTGGATGCATTCCTGTGCAAACTACCCTAGGGGATCCTGCTTTTGGCAGGGGTGGTTGGACTCAATGATCTCTGGAGGTCCCTTCAAACCTCTACAGTTCTGTGATTGCTCCTCCATCTCTTCTTGTCCTGTCACCATTCCAGTAGAATAGACCACACTCAAAAAATTCTGAACCCAGAAGCAGCAACCAGAACAGGAAGCCTCCCTTGTTATATCCTAAAATTCAAGCTCCACAATACTTTACCCTAGCCAGGACTTTCATTTCTGAAACTGTCCTGCAACATGGTATGAATAACAACAGCAGATACAGTTCAACTCATGACAAGAGTGAAAAAAAAAACAGTGTATTGCTTTCCTTTTAAAACTTAGTACTACCACATCTATTTAAATTATATGTAATTATATTCTCACTGTACAGTAGAAATAGAAGCATTTTAAGCAAGACATTTACTACTGATGGAGATACCTCTTTTCAAAATACTGTCATACTCAAACTGTGGCTGGAGAACTAATCCTTCAAAGGACTGAACATGTTGAATCAGACTGCTCTATGTTAAAGAATAACATATGTCTTCGATCTTGCTAAGGAACTTGATGCTCTCCTACCCCCAGAAGTATGTCACTGCTATAGTTGGTGCACATCACATCTGAGATGTTAAAATGGTGCTATAATCCAGGCTGCTGAGAGCATCTAAGTCTTCCATGCTGTAGGATACCATGAGCATACTTTCAAAATAACTTCAGTGTGTTAGAGATGTTTTTAAACCTTGGATACCTGATTTTGAAAGGAAATTAGGTGTTATTCAGAATTGTCAGAGATGCATGGGATATTGGGTAGGTAGCTCCCATGGAAACTCTAAGTGATGATCACATTTTATATTCTCTATCAGACACTGACATGTCTTTCTTCGCTACTATTTAGAGCACTTATCTTCTCAGTGCTTCCAGCAATTCATTTTCAGTGTTGCTATCCAAATACATGGCTGAGTTTTCTCTGTGGTAATTATGCTGGAAATTCCCTTTTCCATCTTAGCATTTTCCTATTTGTAACAGAAGTCTGAACTTTCATGACATTTGTAACAACTTCAGTGACTCTTTAAATATAAAGCCATAGATAAAATGGAAACTTTTTTCTTTTTTTTTTTTTGAAATGTGCCTGCAGTTGCTAAAAAAAA
>VWZE01013301.1:294340-307358 GCA_013396675.1 Eubucco bourcierii
CCCTTTTCTTCAACATGAGGAAAAAAAAAAAAAAAAAAAAGTGCTTTTTAATTAAAAACAAAATATCCCAATCCTTGAAAGATGTCACAGTGGCTTCTGCTGTTTCTTTATTCACAGTTGCTTCTGCTTTTCTCCCTCTTCTCTAGAGCAGAGATGCATTTACTATGCTAGTAAAAAATGTCAATGTCTCTATTGTGATTTTTATTTACCAAAGCATCACTGTTAAAGAAGTAAACTGCAAGAAATTTAAACATAAGGAAAAAAAAAAACTTTATTTACAAAGGTGATTAGATACCAGTGTAGATTTCCTATATAACTTGCACTATCTCCATTCTTGGAAATTTTCAAAACCCAGCTGGATATGGTCCTGGGCAACTTACTCTAGCTGACCTTCCTTTAAACAGAGGGATCAGACTAGAAATCTCCAGGTTTTAGTAGTTCTGCAGTGTGGTGAAAGAGCATGTCTTCTGTCTTTGGAGAGAGTCTAGCAGTCACATTGGATATTTAGGCTGAAAGTCTTGGTGTAGTCAGAATAAGTGCATTAAAGGAACTTTAATTACTATACAGTTCTTCAGATGATGACCAAGGAGAACTTTTATTAAGAGGTCAAATCAAGAAAGCCCGTCAAGTTTTGTGTGGTTTTATTTTGAGAGCTGTGAGAGTTTAACATAATTTCACGCTTAGTTTTGAAAGAGAATAATGAAATGCTATCTCATCAGTGTCCTTTATCAAGATTAAAGAATTTGTTCAAAATTTCAGTTGTGTGTGTGTCCTTCCACACATTTTGTTCTGATAATTTTCAAATTTGTTTTGTATTCACCAGCTCAAATATATAGCTAATACACTACCTTTTTATCTTCCACAGATCTGAAGAGAGAAGCCAGTATTTGTCACATGCTGAAACATCCTCATATTGTCGAGCTATTGGAGACGTACAGCTCAGATGGAATGCTTTATATGGTCTTTGAGTTGTAAGTTTCTCTCTTTGATTATCTTTCTTTGTAGTCGTTGGAATGCTTTATATGGTCTTTGAGTTTTAAGTTTCTCTCCTTGATTATCTTTCTTTGTAGTCATTTACTAAATAAAATCCTAAGCGTATAACTGCTTTCACCTGCCTGTGTTGCATCTCAGAACTTTTGAATGCTATGAAAATGATTTCCAGCAAGTACAGATTGTCCCAAATTTTAAAAAAAAAATAAAAAAATTTCACACTGGCTGACATCAGACTGATTCTTTATAGGATGCTGTTCATTGATGGCCACTGTACCCCTAACAGGGTACATGAGAATGAGTTAAAAATCAGGTGGTAGTCATCGTCTTTGCTTACTGATCGTGTTCTATTCCAGTTGGGAAGTTTTGCTTGGCTTTTTTCCAGACTGCTGTTTCTTCATCACTGCTTTTTCTTTACTAGACAAAAAAAGTAAAGTTTATTGGAGCATTTCAGTGTGCTTGTAAATTGACATACCTGTTGACATCACTGAAAATGAGGCATTTGTCTAAAAGATACATTTTAGAACCTTGGATGTAAGAATATAGTTGGTGTAGAGTGAACAAAACACCTGTTTTTAATTGACAGAGAGAAATACAAGGATGAGCAGTGCCTAAATCACCACATTCCTTCTTGGAGGGAAAAATTATTAGTTCTTTATGAATTAGATTTTAGCTAACTGGGAAGGACAAAAACAGACATGGAGAGCACTAATTTGTGCATCATCTGTATTCATTCTTCCTTCTCTTCTCTGTGCCTGTCAGCTCTTCTGAGGTTTCCCATATATGCATTCCTGGTGTATCTGGGCATATATAAGCATATACCTCTTGAGCTTGTCTGATTGTCCTGCATTATGTTTTCTGATGCATGTGGCTGACTTGGGTTGGAGCAAACCGTGTCATGCCAGTGTATTAGGTTGAATCAGCATGTCCAATAGAGCCAAGAGTTTGACTTGAAATAATGCATTTAAAAAGTAATTCTTGCATGTTAGTTTTACCATTGAGGTATAGAAGAGATCCTATGGTAACAGCAAAAAAACCCAAAACAAACCCCGAAGTCATTAAGAAAGTGACAAACAACAAGAAAAAAAGCAGAAAATTCTTATTTGAAATGTTTCAGTATTTTTTTGAGGTTCAGGATTGTGTGAAATAACAGCTTTATGCTTTCCTTTCCATATGTTTTGATTCAATGCTGACTTTGGTTTTATTTTTAAAATCCCAAAGCATGGACCAAGGGACTTTAATTATCCTATTATGAAATAATTATGTACGCCTTTGGGAGACATACTGTGATAATTAACAAGATTTTGAAATGAAAGAAAGGGTTTGCCTCTGTTTTTACAATCCAGTAGCTCAGACATATGAGACAAAAGCAGTAATTATTTTTCAATGACAAACCTATTATCATTTATGTTCATATACATAAAAAGTTAAGTCTGAACAATTAGGATCACTACATAAATACTATACCTGAATTCAGGTCACATGAAAGAGGGAATATGAGGCTAAATTATTTGAAGAGTAATAATTCTTTACTATCTCATATGCCCTTGTCTCCCTTACACACTACAAAACATCACTCTTTTGTAACAAACAATGAAAGAAAATGAGACCGTAGGAACACCTGTGCTCAAAATGTATCAGGGAATGGAAGAGTTGTAGTCACAATATGTTATGCTGGAGGGGATGCTTTCATGAAGTCTTTCAACGGAAGACTAATGTTTGCTGTGGAGTAAGACTGCATTGTGTGAGTTTAATTTGGTTGTTGTGCTATATAATTGTGACCATAATAAGAAACTTGCAGTTAGCAGGAAAGCATCATCTATGTAGGTAACTTATTTTCACTTGTACTGCTTTACAGCTTTCTACTCATCCTATTATTATAACAAACTTAACTGCTTTCCAACAAAGTTCTGTCTACATCAATAAAATATATTTTATTAAGGTCTAGTTACTCTGAAATGACAGAAAAGGGGAAGACAACACAGATCTGCAGATACCAGCCCCGCTGGTGGTAAGCTGGCTTAATTGTGGACTGTCAGATACTTTTCATAAAAATTAATTCAGGTCCAGCAAATGAAATGCACAAAATAACAGAACCTAAAACTTTGTAGCACCAGTTGCACATAAATGACACATAGGTCCACTGCTACTTCCTAAGCTGTGATCTACACATGGAGTAGTTGCTAAAATGATCCTGAATATTACTTCCCCGCTCCGGCTAGCCTCACTGTTCCTGATAGAAGCACAATGCTGTTGGCCTTCTTGGCCATCTGGGCACATTGCTAACTCATCTTCAGACAGCTGTTGACCAACATTCTCAGGTTATTTTCCCCCAGGCAACTTCCCAGTCACCATGCCCCCAAGCCTGTAGTATCGCATGGAGTTGTTGTGAACCAAAAGCGGGACTCGGCGCTTGGCTGTGAACCTGTTAGAATTGGCCTTGGCCCATCAATCCAGCTTGTCTGGATCCCTCTGTAGAGCCTTCTTGTCCTAAAGCAGATCAACATTCCCACCCAACTTGGTGTCATCAGCAAGTTTACTGAGGATGCACTCAGTGCCCTTGTTCCAATGTTCAGATCATTGATGAAAGATAATAAACAGAACTGCTCCATTATGGAGCCCTGGGAAACACCACTTGTCATCAGCTTGTTGGCTGGATTAAACTCCATTCACCACAACTCTATGCCTGGCCATCTAGCCACTGAACTATAGGCTCAAAACCATGTCCAGCCATCAGATCACCCACAAGTCCTCCTGTGTTCATGAACAACAGGTCCAGTTGGGCGTGCTCCCTGCTTGCCATATTCATCTCACCAGCTGTGTCAGGGAGTCACCTTCCACACACAAGTATGAGCTAACCGTGACCTTTTACACAATGCAAGCATGTAGTCAATAAAAGTACATCAAACAGATATTTTATCATGTGAAAACAGATTAAAATAGTCTTAAAGTCTGAGTCTTACAGAGAGAAAATAATACACAAAACTGTCCTCCTATTTGAAAAATCCATTTATGAAGTGGAGTTCAATCTGATTGCTTAGACAGTCCTCTCACTGTCATATGACATTTACTTGGTAATTTATGTCTGTGAGGGAGAGGATCACTGAGTTTACCTAGAATGCTCTTTTCTGTTTGAAATATAGTGATCAATTTTGCTTTTATGTGCTATGATTCTTTACCTTCTTTACCATGAGGTTAGTGGAATACTGGAACAAGTTGCCCAGGGAGGTAGCTGAGGTCCTATCTCTGGAGATATTCAAGGTGAGACTCTATAAGACAACCTGATTTAGTTGAGGATGCCCCTGCTTATTGCAAAAGAGGTTGGATGAGATGACCTTTGGAGATCACTTCCAATCCAAACCATTCTATGGTATTACTATTTTTCTATTGATGACTGTTGGTTATTATCAGTGAAAATACTTTGAGAAGGATCAACTAAAATCATAAAATGCATTGAGTTAGAAGGGACCTTTAAAGGTCATCTAGTCCAACCTCCCTACAGTAAGCAGGACATCCCCAACTAGATTAGGTTGCTCATAGTCCCACCAAACCTGACCTTTAATGTCTCCAAGGATGGAACCTCACCCATTGCAATATTCAACTACTTGTAATGTTTCTAAAACAAAGCAAATATTTCATTTATAGTGTCTTAAAAACACATTTTAATTGAATATATGTAGTTTAACCTCAGTATAATCAAAGTATGTAGACTGAGAGTACTTAACCTTCCATGCTCAATCGCTCAGAGGCATGAGTGATAGCTAGGAGAAGGGGCAATGTGTGCAAGCTGGAGCATGGGAGATTCCATGTACACATAAGGAAAAACTTTTTCGCTGGGTTGGTGATGTACCCTGGAACAAGCTGCCCAGAGAAGTTGTAGAGTCTCCTCTGGAGACATTCAAAACCTGTCTGCATGTGTTCTTGTGTAGCCTGCCCTAGGTGATCCTGCTCTGGCAGAGGGGTTGAGCCCAATGATCTTCTGAGGTCCTTTCCAAGCCTTAGCATTCTGTGATTCTGTGTGAGCAAATTGTAGATACCTTAATGTTGAGTCATTTGCTGAATATTGTCTCACCACTCTACATGGATGGTTCTGCCTCACAGTGCATTCAAAGAAAGGTTTATCTTTCAGGACATTATAAGAATATGTTATTTAGGTTTACCAATTAAACTACATATATATAGTTAATGTATATACATATTTATATATAGTTATACACAAATAACTGCCGTTTAACCTAGCTAACATGTAAAATGCTTTAGTTTTAAAATCTCAGATTCATAAAAGCAGTACTTAAAAATGGCTGCAACTATGTGGGTTTACAGTAAGCATAAACTGGTAAGTTTTTAAATGATGGTGCACTCAGTCATGGCTTTGTTGAAGTGTTAAGGAAAAAAGAAGGGGGGAAATTGTTACCTGTAAATTCTACTTTGTTACAGTACTGTGAAATAGCACAGTTCCTTGGTTTATGGAGTGAAAACTTTTCATTTTACTTAATCATATTAGGGTTACAGTTATGGATTTATTTCTAGTTACAGTCTCACCTGTAACTCTTCATCTTTTATACAGCTTTACTGTACTTTTCTTTCATACTGGCATAATGCATAATCTAGATTAGAAATGTCTTAAATGTTACCTTCTAAAAGTAAAATCAAAAGAAACTTAAGTTCTCTTTTTCTGTTCACAAGTTCACAAATTGCTGTGATTACTGAAAGAAACTAATGTCAGGTTTAAAGTTTGGGCTAGACTTTCAAAATACCTGGTAAGTGTTTCTATATCTTAATTTTCTGAGGTTACCACACAGGGATTCAAGAAAAAATAAATATTGTTTTTTTAAAGTTAACTTATGGCAGTTTATTTGTAGTCAGCAAAGATGGCAAGTGTACAAAATCTGTCCAGCTAAAGGAAAAAATGCCATCATACCTCTAGCATGCGTGATGCAATACTAAGTAAACTCAGTTATAAGCGATATGCCAAGTCTTTAATTTGTTTGAGGCCTTTTAAAGCAATAATTCAGTTCCCCAAAGCAGTGCTTCTCAAACGTTTTGATTCTTCATCAATAAATGAAGTTGTAGGAGACATCTTATTAGATCATATGAAAATTCAAAGCTATCATGTCCTTGTATTAAGATGTGCATCTCTTCTGGACTATTCTCTCTCTATTCTTTGATTATTAACCTCAAAACAGATTTCTGCATGCAGTATGACTCAGGAGTAAATGTTACAACCAGGTTGCAACTTGCCGTCAGCTTTGTGCAGAGTAGTAATGCGCAGTTGTACTGATCAGAGATATGTAAAGAAACATTCAGGCATAGTTTTGCTAAAAATGGGGAGAGAGAGAGGTGTGTGTGTGTGTATATATGTACATATATTTTGTTGTTAGCTTTTTAAAGAAAAAGGTAGAACATCCGAAATTTGGGGACGTAATTTGTACCAGTACTCGAAACAGTGCAGGTGTGGTGGTGGTCGGAGTTGCTTTAGCTGACACTTTCAGTGCGAGTTCTAAGAACTGTCTCGGGGTTTGTAGCTTCCATGAGTGCCCTCTACTGGAATCAGTCGATTCTCTCAGAGTACGAGTGTACCGTGACTTTACCAACTCTTTTTGCATCTTCCAGTTATGTCTTCCTCTTATATCTCTCACTGTGTTTATTTTACTCCATTTTAACTTGTCTTAATTGTTCTGGGTTTATGTTCTTCCCATGCCTAATGCTGATAATCCTTTAAAAAGCCTTGAGACCTCCTGAACTTTGATTTCGTCAATACCTAAACATTTTAATGCTCTTATATCACATCAGCCTTTCAGTTTGTGCAAAGTCATCTTTTAAGTGATTCTGACATTGCTGAGTTTTAACTCTGTTAATGCACTGAGTTTTCCAGGGTTTCTTACAAATGAGGCTGACTCTTGCTTTTGCAGCCTCAGGTAGATAAGTCTCATAAGACTTTAAGATAAAAATTAGCATTATTGGGATCAAAGAAGCCCTATTTATACATGAAGAAAAGTCTGTTCTTCAGATTTTTGCCCTGAAACAGTAGTCAGTTGAAGTCAGAGATTAAAACACATCTGCTGAATATGCAAAATTAGAATCTGTAGACATTTTTAATATCAATGTCATTTAAACAAATTGAAAGAATATTTTCAAGAAAATCAGAATGCCACTTCCTGTTATAAAATATAAGTGAAATATGCTGGTATGCATGAGTGGGGGAGATTAGAAATACATGTTAAAGACTATTCTGATTACAAACACCTTCTGTAAGAGAAAAGTTAAAGACATTACACTCTCAGCACAGTGTCTCAGCAACTCTTGATACTGCTAAAATTCTTCAGTCCCTCTGGATCTTTAGTCATCTGGAGTTTATAACATACCAGAGTGAAATTAATCTTCTGAATAGTTCTGCTGCTTCATGCTGAGGGGGAGACCTCATCACTCTCTGCAGCTCCCTGAATGGAGGTTGGAGTGAGGAGGAGGCCAGCTGCTTCTCTGTAACTCTGTCTTGGGTTATTTACAAGAGAAAACAAAGGAAGACAGTTATGCCATGCCAAGCTACTTAGGTTTTGGAGAAAGGGTAGTCTGATTTTAGCCTAAGGGCTATTAATATGGGTGCCTCTGAAAGCGTTGAACAACTCAGTATGGGAAGTTAGCAGAAAGGCTGCAATTGGGGAGAAAAAGAACAAAGTATCAAGTACCACAGATAGTGATATAGTGCATGTGCTGTTTTCAGGTGCCTTCAGTGAGGCTGTGAGGTGTGAAATGTCTTCCTGGCTCCTTAATTACCCTTATGAAAATGCTAACTTGAAGGGCTGTAGTATATTTCTGGAGTATTTTTGTAAGTCTTCATTTAAAATTAAGTTTGAGATTTTTGTGTAACTGCAGTCTTAGTTATAGAGAGACTTGCACTTATAATGCTTTTAAAAACACACTTGGCATGATACTGTGCATTAATTATTAACTTGCAGAGCCTTCCTGCACAGGGCATTGACTTTCTGCTGTCTTGCATACTTTGTTCAATGAGTGATTTGAGCAATAGAAGAAATGTTTGGTTTTGCTAATGTTTTGAGATGTTACATGACCTGAGGAGCATAAAATGGTAAACCTGTGGCAAGCTGTGTTCTATTAGATAATCGCTTACATGCCGATATGTTTAGTAATGCATTGTACATGTATCCAAAGCATTTTATGTAAGATTTATATGTGGAGTAAATAGATATTTTGTAATTTTTTTTAACATTTTTATGTAATTGATGTAGTTATCTGCCTTTAGCATTTTCCCCTGTTTTTATCTGCAGTATGGATGGAGCAGATCTGTGTTTTGAAATTGTGAAGAGAGCAGATGCTGGATTTGTATACAGTGAGGCTGTAGCCAGGTATGTATTACAATTTTAATTTACTCTGAGAGATAAATGGAAAAGAATGAAATATGCTGTTGTGCCATCTGGTAGCCGAAGTTTTGAATACTGTCAATTTTCCTGTTTCCACAGCCTGAACGTTTATAACAGCAATTGGCATAGTAAGAATAGAATTTTGGCGCATTTTGTCATTTATTTGTTCTATATTTGCATGGAATTATTGAATAAAATAATATTTTATACCCAATATTTAGTTCTTGGCCTTTTATCATAGGAGATTCTTATTTGCTTTTCTCAAAACTAGATATTTTAGTATCAGAAGCTAGGTTGGGAGAGACATCAAGAGGTCTGTTTCAAACTCCTGCTTAAGACAGTCAACATTGCATTTGGATCATGTAGCTGAAAGCTTTGTGCAGTAAGACCTCCAAGGATAGAGATTCCACAGCTTCCCTGGACAATGTAATCCAGTGCATAATTATGGTCCTAGGGCAAGATGTTTACCTAAAACAAGCCAGAACCTCCAGAGGACAGGCATTGCCTCCCTTAGTCCACTGGTAGTGTTATGCCTGACGCAACCCAGGATGCTGTTGGCTTTTGTGGCTTTCTAGTATGGTCAGTAATCTGTTAGGTGATCCTTTAGACACAAGGGAAGAAGTTAGTCTTCCGCCTGCATCAAGCAAGCCATGATCTTAATCCTGACCCTTTATAAATAAATCAGGCACTGACAGTCACTTTTTTCATTTCTGTGTTTTGTTATAACAATCCCTGAAGGATCCTGAGTTCCTTGTCGTGTGAAGCAGACTTAATGAACATTCAAAACCTTTTAAAAATGGAAGATGCAGATTTTATTCATTATCATAAACACAGCTTCATTCTGCCAAGCTCTCTCTGTTCAACGTTAAAGTCGATTGATTCCTTCCATGTAGTTAGCATCTTAAAACATCTTTTATTGTATACTTATACTAATTCTTCATGCAGTTCTGTCATCCGTGATGTCTTTGTTTTTTCAGTCATTACATGAGACAGATACTGGAAGCTCTACGTTACTGTCATGATAATAATATAATTCACAGGGATGTGAAGGTAAGGGAGTTTAATTGTTTTTTCTTTTCTTCCCCACAATAATCCAAATCACTGAGTTTTAATTTCCATAATTTAAAGGAAGGGGAAGCTGTAGGAAAGGAAACTATATTTGCCAAGTGTGAGTTGTTTACTCTTACTGCCGCATGTACAATTAAAGCTCATCTCTAATTCCATCAACAGAGAACACTTAAGAGGTCTTCATTCTCAGATTACACATGCATCTGATTGCAGCTTACTCGGAAAGTCAGTTTAATTTCTACTTTTTGAATATTCATATAAAATCAAACTTACCTTTTTTTTTTTTTTTTTTTGGTGGTTAGAACAACGTGTATATAAATTAATTGCATTTTTAAAAAATTAAATCACTGTCTTTATTAAATACCATCCTTAGAAATAAATCTGCTGAATTCCACGAGGGAGTAAGAATTTATTTAACTTATCCACCTAAAGCAGGTTAAACCAACAGTGTTTTATTTTAGCAAAAGCAGTGCAGATAGAGTCTGGGTGTAAGACTGCTTGCTTAACTGCGGTGTCCCAGCTCTAGATGTCACTGTAGACATTGTTTTGAAAGGAGTTAGACTAAATGACCAACTTCCAAATTAACTGAAAGAAAGTGAATTGATACAAATCTATAAGGTTGGTATAGTCGTACTACATTTTTTCCCTCTTAAGCTTTCTGTGAATATTGTTTTAAACTGTAAAAGGTTTGATTATCTGGTGCACAGGAAAATTTGCACTGTGTAGTCTCTTAAAGAATTATGTGTCTTTTAAGCAAGCTTTGTGCTCTCTTAGGTTTTGACTGGTTAGGAAGTCAGGAATATTTCAGTTTGCTGCAGTCTACTGCCAGAAACTTCACCTTACTTCTTTAAGGGACAAAGTCTAGCAAAGTTTCTGGGATACTGACCACAGCCTATAATAGTCTCCCTTATGCCTCGAATTCACCTCTGATGACAGAACCAAAACCTGAAAGCTTCCACAAGATGGCCTATAGTTGTGTTCATTTCTGTCACTGCTCTGTGAAGACCAGACATTTCTTGGTCCTCTCTATATCCTTTCCCATTGCATAAAAGCTTTATAATCAGTGACGATTGCATGTTTGCTTTGCCTTCAGTTACTGTAATCCTGCATTCATTCACTGCTTGGAATGAATTATGATAAAGAAAGTAGAAAATGCTAATGCAAGAAGGCAGAAAACTCAAAACAAATGTGCATCAGAAATGCACACAGCAAGAACTTTCTCCCTTACCACACTTGTTTGTATTCTGCCAGCCTAGTGCTGTAGGACTCAGCCAATCCTTTTATTCTTTCAGAACATTGCTGTGTACCTGAAATAGGACTACTGAAAGTAGTGACATTGAAATGGGATCTTTTCTGATACAGAATGTTATTACACAGTAGCTTCTATACCGAATTAGCTTTCACATACAAGAACAAAAAACGGGAAGTGGGAGCAGTGTGGGTCTGAAATGAGGAGCTTGTCTTTTTCTATAAAACCCTTGGTAGAGTTTGAATGCCATTTGTCAACTAAGTCAGCCACTTTCTCTTGACCTGCCAGTGCTGGATAACAATGAAAGTATTTTGTTACTGCAGTCTTTAGAAAGTGGTAAGTGGGAGAGGACCTTTAAAAAAGAACAAAGAAATAGGAGGAAAACTGCTTATGTCTCTTACAAATCTCAAGTTCACCATATCCTGCAAAATATGGTTTTTTCTTACTTCACCTTCACAGAATCACAGACTCAAAGAATCATTGAGGCTGGAAAAGACCTCTGAGATCATCAAGTCCAGCCTATGACCTAACACCAGAACATCAGCTAAATCATGCCACCAAGTGCCACATCCAATCTTTTCTTAAAGACTTCTGGGGATGGTGATTCCACCACCTCCCCGGACAGTCCATTCCAGTCCCTAATCATCCTTTCTGTGGTCTTCAGGAAAAAGAAAACTACAAATTATCTCTGCATCAAAGTGTTTTTTTTCTGGACTTGAGGCTGAACTTGATCTCAGAGGTCTATTCCAGCCTCAATAATTCTGTTGTTCTCTTAATATAAATACAACTGAATACAGTTCCCCTGTATATGACAACACATTTATTGCAGGCAATAATATATACCTCCAGATTTAATGGAAGAAAAAATAAGTAAACAAAATGCACTCTATAGGTGTAATATTTCTTCAAGAAGGAGAAAAATTAATACTATGCCTCTGCAGCTCTTAATTGCAAAGGATATCCCTGATCATTGAACTTTCTTAAGTTCTATGCTATAGAATTATTTTAATAATTCATTAATTATTTTAGAAACTGAAACTGCTGCTTTTGTTACACATAGATGAACTTTAGGATTTCCAATCCCAATGGCAGTTAATGTAGTGCAGAGTACCACATTACTAAAGTACTAAAGCAGCATTGTGCATTCAGTACAGTTGCATTTGGTCAGCATTCAGTATGTTGAGTTGTTAGAATTTCACTGTATGGAAGAAGTTGCTCTGTCTTGTCTTGACAGTTTCACTGAATTACCTACTTAGCAAGAGGTTAGACTGACATTGGTACTGATAGTAAGACTGAAACTGATACTGGTAGAAGACTTCTGTGCTAGTTAATGGAAGTAGAATGTGATTCAGATGGTGAAATAGGTTAAGTACTGTATTAGTTATGAAGCAGGACAGTGTTCTATAAAAAGTGCATTACTCCAGTGTTTATTGCATATTTTTTCACCCTTTTGTTTTTGCAATAACTTCAAGTGAATGTTTTTTTACATGAAACATCGAGAGGTTTTGTGATCTTCAGTTGTGATGCTTGTGTAGCATTTTATATAGTTGCAGAAATCTCGTTATAAAAATACTTTTTAATATAACTGATACAAGAATAATTTAATCCTACTAAGAGCTTTAGTTCCTTAAGATTTAGCTTTATTTCACTCCAAATACTCCAACTTTGCTCTGTGATTTCCATGTAGTTTGAGTGCTTTTGTATATGTTTCTGTGTTCAATTATATGATTAGTGTGCAACTAGAGTCACAGGCAACTTTGCTGGCTAAATGTAGACATCCAAAGTTTTTACTACAGGCTTATCTCAGTACTTAAGAACTGTTATTTCCAAAATGTGATCATCTAAATAGACCAAACTTCTAGAGCAAAAATACAGATTCTGCCTTCTCTGCTCTTAAGATTCAGGCCAGTAATTCTGTCACTGGAAGCACACCCACTATTTCCAGAGAGTAGGATTGTGTGCTGTTCACTCTCTCGAGTGTCATGTAAATATCTCTGTTGGTGCAGGTGACTTGAAACTTGATCTATGGGTAGATTTGCATGTTGATTTATGCACTACAGTGGACTAAATTAACCATATCAATTCTGAGAGCTCATTCAGTTACCACTTCTTTCACTGTGTTGACTCATTGCACTTAAGCACTTCAAATTTTGCAAGTACTGTTCAAGTTTCTTTTGCTGTTAGATATATGTAGAAAATTGCCCAAAGGACCCCAAATATTTGCCCCCCAGGGGGATAGAGCCCCAAAAATGACCTGGGGGTACCCAAAGGACCCCAAATATTTCCCCTGCATGTTAGGGGGGACCCAAAAATTTCCCTTTAAGGGGGGGGG
>VWZE01013301.1:307383-361008 GCA_013396675.1 Eubucco bourcierii
GGGAGTTGAAAGGGTCCTAAAAGGAGGGGGGAGGGGGGGATGAAGACTTTAGGGTCCCTCCCACCCCCTAATTGCTTTCCCAACCCTCAACCCTGCCCCAGGAGGCCTGTACATATGTGTCCATTCAATTATTTAAAAAATAATCAGAGTAGTAGCTCTTCTTGAGGAACATCTTCTCTTTCCAATCTCTGAATATTCAAAACAAGGAATCTGTTGCATGTTTCTTTCTCTCTACTCTTCAGTTTGGAATAGAACCTGGCTTGTGCTTTCTGGGAACAGGCAGTAACAACAGGTGCTTGTTCTGTATTTTTTAGAAGTTATTAGAGATCCAGCAGCAATTGCTTTGTGAGATTTTCTTACATACTAAATTCTTTAAAGGTTATTAAGGCTGCAATACGAATAGCAGAGGTGGAACTAAGGTATCTTGTCTGGCTGTGTTTTTCTGAGGAGCATTTCCTCATTCAATGCAGAAGTTAGGAGGCTGCAAGAAGAAAGCTTTCAGTATTTTTTCCACAATGTTTCTTCAGGGACTTTCCATCTCAGAACCCCATTTGGGGAATCCTGGTGAAAGAAGCAGTCACTAAATTGTATTCTTACGGGTAACACTGTATTAAACTATTACTTTCTTACGATTTTATATCTTTTTTGCTTACATCTTTATTTAACTTCTGCAGAACATGAAAGAGCTGCCAAATGATATAAAGTCTTGTGGTCTTTATTAGAGAAGACCTAATATCTAGTCTGATGGCACTTGCATTGATTCAGGGTACTTGTCATGGAACTCAGGAGTAGGGGTGGGAAGACAGAATTGCTTACTCTTAAAAACCAACTTTTTTTACTCTTAAAAAACCAGCTACTATATCAAAACCCTAAAGTGATGGATATAGCTAAATAATTGTTTTTCAGTAAATTTAGAATTCACTAAAGAGTTTTAGCATCTCATGATGTCTCCTTCTCTGGAGATACTCAAGGTGAGGCTCAACAGGACTTTGGGCAGCCTGGTCTAATCAAGGATGCCCCTGCTGACTGCCGGGGGATCTTGGACCAGATAAACTTTGGAGATACCTTCCAGCCCAGACCATTCTATGATGCATGTACCATTTACAAAAACAACCAACCTGCTAGATATTCCTTTAAAAAAAGTGTGTATCAATCTTGAATATGTTTCATAACTCTCCATGGTTGCTCTGTTAAGCCATTCTGGAGAATATTGAACATAAATTTCCTTTCTTATGAAGGAAATTTCGTTTTTTTATAAAGGAAATATATGTCCAGAACCTGTGACTCTCTTATTAATGATAAAAAAGAACTAGGTTTTCAATTTTAGCTTTTTTTTTTTTTTTTACCTTTTTCCTTGGGTTTTTTTAAAATAGAAAACTCTTTTCGTAGGTAAAACATAAAATGGTTTTTTCATGGCATGGATAAAGGTGCATTACACAGTTCCTTATATAAATTATTTGTATATATCAGTGAATGAATATTGAATTCATTTGTATATATCAGATTTATTATGGGTAATGCTGACTATACAAGCAAAATAATATTTAAAAAATACTAGTAATATGTTGTTATTTATGTAAATGTTTACCATTTCATATCAGTCTGGTTTATTTTTACTTATATTTACTAAAACCTTTCCATATTCCTTCAAATATCAGGAGTCTCTTCAGTGAAAATATCAGCTTTCTCTCTGTGGTGTTCTGGTATTGATTTTGTAAACAGGCCATACAGACTTCTCTTAAATGTTTTATCTAGCAAAAGGTATATAACTGGATCTAAACTGCTCTTAGCAGCAGCAAGACAAGTAAGGAAATTTTTTATTTCAACTAGATAGTTTAACTTTAGGCAGTCATTATCTGAAAGCAGTACATAAAAAACTGGCCTAAAAGTATGATATGGAAGAAAGCAGATGATTAATATCATCTGGATGACAAGAATGTTTCTTTTCACCGTACCATAAATTAGATGTTTTTCACCAATACAGGTATTTTTTTGTATTTTACTCAAGTGTCTGTTAAGACTGTAATATGACAACAAAACTGTCATAAAAGATACAAAAAAACATGCAGTGGCAAGAGAAGCTGCAAGCATTGAGGTAAACTTACTGGCTTCTACAGTGACATTGTAGCAGCTGTGAATGTCTTGCACAGTGTTTACCTGGACATTATTGTATATTATAGCTGCTATTGTTATGCAGAGCACAGTGAACCATACAACGATGCACAAACACTTAGCAAATTCTGGCTGGCGAAACTTTTTAAGTACACATCTGTGAAAGTTTTCCTTGGCTGCTTGAGGATGTTTTGCATCGCTGTTTTTCTTCAGTGTGGCGTACTGATTGAGCGCAATCGAACATAAAATGATGATAGTAACATACATGCTGACGTGCATAACAAAAGTCCCAAGGTGATTTGCTATTCTGCATACTACAGAGTCATAAGTCCACTGGTACCCCCTTGCAAAGTAGGTAGCCAGGAGAGGCATTGTGCTGCATACGAGTAAGTTCGCAGTGACGAGGTTCAACAGGTAAACGTATTGTGTTCTTTTTGTGGGGGCTTGCTTGAAAAATATCCATCCAGCAAGAATATTTCCAAAAATTCCAGCGGGAAACAGCAAAGAGTAGATGGCTGGCAGAGCTACAGTAGTAGCTAATGATGGCTGAAGACATGTTGAATTTCTCATTTATTCCGGTATTCCTTGAATGAATGATCAAAGCTGAAACACAATTAAAATAATTATTCTTCTCTATTCATAAAACATCTTTTATTCTTTGCACTTATCTTAACTCTTCCCTTTTTTTTCTCCCCTACTTTTCACTGTTACTAACTGCTGTTTTTCCTCTGGGGTTATCCTCTTGAGTTTGCATGAGGTTAGTGTTTGGGTGTTCTCTTCCACTAGATTTTGTGTAGAAAAGTTAGCTGACAAACCCCAAAGATTTTACATGCACAGAATCTAAGAAAACAAATTAGGAGACAGAAAGTTCAAGATAAGGTCTGACAGTAACTTCTGTGGTCTTGGTTTACTTCTCAGTCTTCTGGAACGTCTGTAACCTGCTTTGGAAACCACTTACAGACTAGTTTTAAGTTGAATAAACAAAAGAAACATAAAGTATTGCTTTAAGCAAAAGAAACATAAAGTATTGCTTTAATTGCTGAAATGCAGAGTACCTCCATTTAAGTACAAAATAAACTGTGCATGATGTAGGCATCTGGCTAGATGCACTTATTTTATGCTTATGTCTGTGTCTGATGTTACTATGTTCAGAACTCTAATCTTAGGTCTGCATTTTGCATAAACAACTCAGTCTGCATTTTTAAACTGACTAAATAGTTGCTGAAAATAACAATATAATTTGTTTTTCCAAGTTCAGTTTTCTTTTTTTCTCAATTTCAAGACTGAAAATAAGAAATCAAAGCTCTATACAATGACTCCATTTAAAAACTGACATTTCAGTTTACTAACTTGTAGAAAAGAGAGATTTTATTGCTGTACAGATACTGCTGTAGTAAAATGTATCCTAGTTAACTTTTGTTCTATATAAAATCACATAGAAAAAGATTAAGATTTCAAACTTAGACTATTTTTTTAACAGCTGCAACCAAATGAACTCAGATACCAAAGAGGATTCTGTGCAGCTACAATAAAAAGCCCCAGATACCAAGTTGGTTCGATAGCGAAACTTTCAGAAAGTCCTATTTGTAGACCACATTTAACAGGCTGCAAACAAAACATTCATATCTGCTGCTCTGTAGTGTACGCTGACTGCCACATGTATTGCTGAACCAAAGCACACTAATTTTTTTTTATTACAATAAAGTCATTGTGGAATTCAGTTATTTGGAAGTCTAATTAACATTTCTGTGTCAATGCCCAACTTTTGTCAGGTGAAAAAAAGAAGTAATAATTTGAAACTTACCTATGCAAGCTGCAGGTGCCTCCTTTTGCAGAGAGATTTTTTTCTGTCCAATGTCCTTTTTAGCTCCACCGCTGCAATGAAAAGGATGATACTTGAATCTGGAAACTGTTATTAAGAAGAGTATCTCTCTGGCATATGGAGGTTTTCAGAATGTCAAAAAACAGCTGGGCATTTAAATCTCAGACAACATGATGTTGTCTGTGCAAATAAGACTTTGAAACTAGGTCAGGTGGCAGCTCCATTAGCAGAATAAAAATAATGAGATAGTGTGGAAGAGTGATTGTAACAGTCCTCTGGTCATGTAGGTGTGTCACTGAAAGACCTTGCAATGGTGCTTTCCTCTTTTGGGGTGTGGAGGGACTGTTACTGTCCTTCTCTTTAGGACTGCCCACATTACAGAGTGGCAGGGGGAGGTGGGGCAGGGAAGGTGCTATTTTGTGCATGGAAAGTTGTATTTTCAATGACATTTAGCTGTTCCTCAGCTGCAAGAACTATCATAAAACTGATTTGTCTGTTTTTGAAGCCTGAATGCAATAATACTATATTCATCTCTGTCTTCATGTGAGTGACCAAATGAATACATCTCATGTGTCAGGTGATTGACTCTGTAGAAGCAATTTACAGCTGATGTGTTCAAGGCCAGATGTGTGCACAGGACAGGTTTTCTTCCTCCACAGGAAAGGTTTGTTTGATCACAGGTCAGTCAAACGCTGTTTAGCTCTGCAGAACCTCAGACTTTTGAATTCCTGTCTGATCTGTGGTTGTCAGGTAACAGCAGCTGTAAATTTAAGTTCCTTTGTGAGAATAGAGAAGACAGCATATAAAAACTTCTGCAATTTTGCTTAGATTTCTTTTTATGTTCGTTTGGCTTTACGTTTAAGTATGCACCATGACAAACCACCTCAGTGATCTATTATCAATTGCATTGCTCAGTCTCTTGTTTTTTGCTGAAATAGATATTTGTGCTGGCCTCCTATTTATTTAGGTTCTGCTTAGCTGATCTCATTCAAGATTAAATTTAAGTGAGGGAAACTTTCTATGGAATATTACTAATTTGTAAAACTGCAATTAGTTCGCATGTACTCTAATTCTTGTTCCTGTTAGATTTAGTTACACCTTGGTTTTATTTTTTCCACTTTGGAATGTACTGATATATTAAAATAGGTTCTAACAGAAAGTCTTGTATTAATTAAATATTTAATAGGCCTTTAAGTAGTCTTAGAAGTCCTTGATACTGTGATACTCCATCCAGGTTTATACACAAGAGTACATATCCTGAAGATTTGCTGAGAGGAGACATAGCAAAAAAATGGTTGTGAGCCAATTTCAGTTAGCAGGAGTTGCTGTTATTTTCTTGTAGTGGTATATTGACGTTAATATACTGGTTATTAGTATTTCAGAAGCCATAACATCTCCTGTAGGAAGAGATAATTCTATGTTTTTTTCTGAATTATTGTATGATAATAGATAATGCAGTGTGCACATGCAACCCAGACAGCCAACCGAGTCCTGGGCTGCATCAAGAGCAGCGTGGCCAGCAGGGCAAGGGAGGGCATTCTGCCACTTTACTCTGCTCGTCAGACCCCACCTGGAGTACTGTGTGCAGTTCTGGAACCTACAGCACAGGAAGGACATGGAAGTGTTGGAGCGGGTCCAGAGGAGGGCCACAAAGATGATCAGAGGGCTGGAGCAGCTCTCCTATGAGGACAGGCTGAGAGAGTTGGGGCTCTTCAGCCTGGAGAAGAGAAGGCTTCGAGGGGACCTTATAGTAGCCTTCCAGTATCTGAAGGGGGCCTACAGGAAGGCTGGGGAGGGACTATTTACAAGGTCTGGCAATGACAGGACGAGGGGCAATGGGTTTAAACTGGAAGAGGGAAGATATAGACTAGATGTCAGAAGGAAGTTCTTTGCAGTGAGGGTGGTGAGACACTGGAAGAGGTTGCCCAGGGAAGTTGTGGCTGCTCCCTCCCTGCAGCGTAGGTTGTGTGTTAGTGTTGTATGCAAACAACTTACTTTGTGGCACAAAGCACAAAGCCAAGGAAATTGCCAGTGGTGAAAGGTACTTCAGTTAGCTATTTTATAACCCATACCTAGCATGTGAGGTAATATCATATATGGACAAAGTGATTTCTTTGCAGGCTGCCTGGCCACTTCATCTCCCCTCCACCTGCCCAGTCAGCCTCCTGTCTCTTAGTTCCTGTCACAAACAAAAAAGATACTGGACTGTTCCTGCTGTACAACAGACTATATAATGTAGTGGCAGGAGCTGCTTCTTGGGAGAGTGGAAGAAAAGGCAGCAGCTCAGTTACCTCTGTCTCCTGTAGCAGTCCTTGGCTGTCTCAGTGCTGCGGGAGGCCCCAAGAGATGCACTCGGCCTCTGCACCGTGAAAGGTGGAAGGCAACTGCTGAGGACAGGATACAGAAAAGTGTGAGGCCCTGAGTATGCCTAATAAGGGTGCTGAGGATGAAGCATACTGAATAAATTAATAGCATGCACCAAAAGTGCAGCAGCCTTTAATTTGAGATTAATTTCATGACATTTAATACCAAGATAAATCTCTTTAGATGCACTGGCTGCTACACCAGTGCAATCCATAATTTCATTTTAAAAAGTCATTTACCAAGTATCTGACCTAGAAATTTGGCATTTGGTGCTTAGTTTTGTCTGGCATTTTTTCCATAAACATTCAAGTTGGAAGTTTGTTTTGATTGCATAAACTTCTGCGGCAGATGTGCTGCATGATAACCGCTTTCGATTGGACGTCTGTATCAGGAGAGCTGTTGCAGAACACCGTGGTTCCTCTCAGCCTACCAGTCAGCTTGCAATGCAGGGGTGACCCAGCTTGTGCACAGCTCTTCTCTTGACTTGATATAATGAGGATTGTAGCTATAGTCAGTTTATGTATTTAATGTTGTAAGAAGTACTTCTAAAAGCAGAATCATACATGATTGTGTTTAAATCTACTCGAGTTGAACACTGTGCTGAATCAGTGAAGATAAAACATTTGGCAGTCTGTGTTTACCATTCACTAATGATTTCTTTTCACCAGTGTTAGAACTGCTCTTGTGGTTCATCAAAATAGACCCAGAATGAAAGATCTTATGGGGGGCAAGGAGTTTCAATAGGACACAGAGTAATGGCTTTAAACTGAAGGAGGGTAGATTCAGATTAGATCTAAGGAAATACTTCACTGCGAGGGTAGCGAGACACTAGAACAGGTTTCCCAGAGAGGCTGGGGATGGCCTCTTTCACTAGAAGTGTTCAAGGCCAGGTTGAATTGGGCAACCTGATGTAGTAGAAGGTGTCCCTGCCCATGGATTTACTGTGTAATCTTTTAAGGTCGCTTTGAATCCAAACCATTCTATGGTTCTATATTGTTTGATAAATTACAGTTTTATGCAGTATAACTCTGTGGCATCCTTAAGCCTGCAGAAATAGGCATATAATGCACTCAGAACTTCAATTCTTTGGTGTTTTGCAGGCTCCAAGTAGTTGATCTACATAGAACCTAAACAATGTCCTTTAGGTAGGAAAACGTAGCTTGAGGTTGACAATACTAGCAAAAATAATCTTCTGACATTTTTATGCTTCAAGTCTTTGATGCTAAATACTTCATATTTTTCCCCCTAATTATATTCTTTGCACACTTCCCAAAGTTATCTTTCATTTTATTTGCTTCTAAAAAAGCAACAGCCATGTGTTGATCATGACTTCGCTTTTAGGTTCACACTTTTAATGTGAAAACTGGGTCAATCATCATAGGAAGCTTTCTCTGTGTTTTCCAGCACCACGCTATAATTTGTGAGTTTCCAAGTTAAAAATATTTGTGTTTAACAGTTTTTTGGCTTTTGCAGGTTCTTCTTAAGCTACTGTGAAATCACAAAAGCAATAGAGCAAAAATAAATCTAAAATGTGGCAGTAAAAGCAAAAGTGATACTTAAAAGACTACTTTGGCTTTCAGATGGGGAGTTCTGGCTGCAAAATTAATTGTATTCTGATACAGATCATTTCTATACAATTCTATAGACTGTAGTGATAGGATAAGGGGAAATGGCTTCAAACTACATTGGATGTTAGGAAAAAGTTCTTCGCTATGACTGTAGTGGAACACTGGAGCAGGTTGCCCAGGGAGGTGACTGGGGCTCCCTCCCTGAAGGTAACTCAAGATTAGGCTTGACAGGACTCAGTGCAGCCTGACCTAGTTGAGAATGTCCCTGCTGACTGCAGAAGGGGTTGAACTAGATGACCTTTGGAGGTCCCTTCCAACACAGACCATTCTATGATTAGACAAAAATTATCCTGTGTTTTCAGACATGCAATTTGTAATAGACCATACTTATGTTAATATCTTTACCTGCTGAGAATTTTTGTTAAAGAAAGAACAAGTATATTTTTTCTTTTTAAAGCACAGTCATTTATGTCTGTGTTTCGAGGTTTCTATGAAGATGCTAGCTTTGCTCTGTCCTACTCTTATCTGTATGCAAACTTAAAAGAACCAAGATTCACCATTTACAGACAAAAGCAAGATAACTTTTAAAGGCAGCATGGATCATAATGTATTATTGTTGTATATTTAACATGGCTGATTCTGCTTATTAAAGCATAGGCTTGTAAGTAAATCCTTGCCTTTTTTAATCCTCATTTTGGCTCTCACTTTGCAGCACTATGGTATACTATTAGCCATTCCTGTTCTTATTTCTACCCTTCCTGCTCTAACTGTACAGATTGAATGTTAAGGCTTTCTCCAGCTTCATCCTTCCCCCCAAGTTATTTTCACTCATTGTATCTGTGCGCAAATTCTGTGCAATGATTTTTCCTACCAATTCACTCTCTAACTGAATCTAGACGAGTTATGATAGCGTTGTAACACCTTCTGTGTTCTCTTGGATTCTTCAGAGTCCTCAGTAGTTGCAATGTAAAGGATGGAAAAAGTACTGACAGAGGGTTCCCAGTGCTGCGTAGAATACATAGAAAACATTTGGGATTGGTGGAAGATTATCTAATGGGTTCTTCTCTGTCCACTTATTTGTCCTGTGCAACACAACTCCCTGCTCTCCAACTTAATTCCATATTTGCTTTCAGAGAGAGCTTTAAGCTAAAGCATCTGTATGTGAACATCCCAGTTCCAGGAAAAATGTGACTCTTGACACTTTTGTCAGTGATATAAGCTGCACTCCTTTATGGTTTCACTGACTGCTGTTGTGAGGGAAATTGTTCAGTTTAATTTTTCCATGTTGTTATTGTCAGAATAATTTGTACTTGTATTCTCTCATGGAAAAATGTCATTTTTCAGGTTAAAACTGTAATTACAGTTAATTTCAGTGTGAAAAATGAAAGCCAACATAGTTTTTTAATCCTGGTGGGGGGAAGTAAGCCCCACACAGCCGCTCACTCACTCCCCCTCAGTGGGATGAAGAGGAGAAGCAGAAGGGTAAATGCAAAAACTTGTTTATGATTTCTGTCTCTTCCCCCTTCTTTTCTTGTGGCTGCTCTGCTGCAGAACAAGCTGCTTGTTCTGATGCTCCCCCCTGCTCCCTCTGTCTCACTCTGGTTAAATCTGCCGTTACATTGAACCCTTTGAGCCGCATGTTGGGCACCAAAAAGGCTCATTGTGGTTTAATACCAGCAGGCAGCTAAACCCCATGCAGCTATTTGCTTGCACCTTCCTCCGATGGCCTGGGGCAGAGACCTGGTAGGGTAAAAATGAGAAATTTTTGGTTTGAATGGTTCAAAATAAAGAGAATTTAAAGAATGGTTTGAAATAGAGTTTAAAGAAAAGAGGGGAGAAAAAAAAACCCAGAACAGGTAGAATAATAAAAACAAGTGATACAAAACTTGAACACTTGGCACTGGAACAGGTTGCCCAGGGAGGTTGTGGATGCTCCCTCCCTGAATGTGTCCAAGGCCAGATTGGATGAGGCCTTGAGTGACCTGTACTAGTGGGGGGGTGTCCCTGCCTATGGCAGGGGGTTGGAACTAGATGATCCTTGAGGTCCCTTCCAACCTTACCATTCTATGATTCTATGATTCTATAAAACGCTCAGTTTCCTCACCCCTAGCTGACCTGTGCCCAGCCAGTTCCTGAGTAGAGGCAGGTCCAGCAAACTTCCTCCTTCCTTGCCTTTTATCCAGAGTTTTCCTTTATATTTCACATTCATTTAAAGAAATGCATGTATGCCAATGTAGCTTTTAACGCATTTGTTAAGGGGCTAGCAGAGAGAGGCAGTTCTGCTTCTCTGCTTCTTGCTGGTGGAACCCCACCCAACTCTGTCCAGCTCTGGGCAGCACAAGAAAGACATTGACTTGTTAACAGCAGATCCAAATGGGGGCCACAAAAATGATCAGAGGTCTGGAGCACCTTTCTTATGAAGAAATGATGAGAGACAGGCTTAGAGGCTCCTGGGAAGAACTTACTGTGGTATTTCAGTATTCAAATGGGGCCTGTAAGAAAGATGAGGATGGTCTTTTTAGCAAGGCCTGTTGCAAAAGGACATGGGTAATTGGCTTAAACTAGAAGAGAGTAGATTTAGACTAGATATAAGGAAGACTTTTTTTTACTGTGAAGCTTGTGAAACACTGGAGCAGGCTGCCCAGAGGGCAGGTGGAAGATGCCCCATCTCTGGAAACATGCAAGGTCAGGTTGGACGAGGCTCTGAGCAATCTGATGTAGTTGGAAGGTTGGAACTAGGTGACCTTTAAAGGTCTCTTTCAGCCCAAACCATTCTACATTTCTATCATTCTCAAAGGTATAGAAATGACTACCCAGCATGTATAATTCGTATGTACTTTGTAACCAGTATTTATTCTCTTGACAAATAAATACTCCTTTATACATAGTGAAAAAGAGATGACTTTTTGGTACACCAACTGAAATTTGAGGATGTACATGTGAAATAAAGAAAATGAGCTTTGTGCAGGTTGTGAAGAGGTGCATGTTGAGTTAACCTCTACTTACAGAACAAAGAATACATAGAATGATTCTCATGTTGAAATTAAGCTGAAGACTTAACTAGTTGCTATAGTTGGCCCTGATAGTACTTAGGAAATACTTTTAAGACATGAAGTAAGAGACATTATCAAAGTGACTAATTATATGGTCATTTGACATATCACAATGTAACTTTCAGCAGACCTCCCAAGATGCTTCTGAACTGTTTGCTCTTTGATGCTAACTGTTTTGTGGAGCCTGGCATTTTACCCTCAAATTTGTGAAAATTAATTGCAGAGAAAAAAATTACATAGTTTTCTTTTAACAGTAATGATATCTAGTTTTAGTCAGAAGTTATTGTTTCTTGCATGGCAGTATTACCTACTTTCAGATTCTTTACTGAGCCAGATGATACATCCAGCGTTTAGCACCTTTAAGCACCGACTCTTTTATAGGTGTGGAAATCCAGAAGTATTTTCACTTGTCTGCTTGCTTTCAGTGTGTTTTGGGATTTTTTTTGCTCTAACTGCTACTCTTTTAATGTCAGATTCTGATGTAGTCATCAAACCTGTTCCTTTCTTCTGTGCCATACCAACATTGTGCTCACTTTCAGATTTTCATTTCTGAGCTGAAGAGTTCATAGAATCGTAGAATCATAGAATGGTAAGGTTGGAAGGCACCTCAAAAATCATCTAGTTCCAACCCCCTGCCATAGGCAGGGACACCTCCCACTAGTACAGGTTACTCAAGGCCTCATCCAACCTGGCCTTGAACACATCCAGGGAGGGAGCATCCACAACCTCCCTGGGCAACCTGTTCCAGTGCCTCACCACCCTCACTGGAAAGAACTTCCTCCTAACATCCAGTCTAAATCTCCCCTCTGCCAGTTTAAGCCCATTGCCCCTTGTCCTGTCATTGCAGGACCTTGTAAATAATCCTTCCCCAGCCTTCCTGTAGGCCCCCTTCAGATACTGGAAGGCTACTATCAGGTCCCCTCGAAGCCTTCTCTTCTCCAGGCTGAAGACCCCCAACTCTCTCAGCCTGTCCTCCTATGAGAGCTGTTCCAGCCCTCTGATCATCTTTGTGGCCCTCCTCTGGACCCGCTCCAACACTTCCATGTCCTTCCTGTGCTGAGGGTTCCAGAACTGCACACAGTACTCCAGGTGGGGTCTGACGAGAGCAGAGTAAAGGGGCAGAATCCCCTCCCTTGCCCTGCTGGCCACGCTTCTCTTGATGCAGCCTAGGACTCGGTTGGCTGTCTGGGCTGCATGTGCACACTGCAGGCTCATGTTGAGCTTTTCATCAACCCAGACTCCAAGGTCCTTTTCCTCAGGGCTGCTCTCCAGCCATTCACCACCCAGCCTGTATTTGTGCTTGGGATTGTGCCTACCCAGGTGCAGGACCTTACACTTGGCCTTATTGAATTTCATGAGGTTGGCCTGGGCCCACCTCTCCAGCCTGTCCAGGTCCCTCTGGATGGCATCCCTGCCCTCTAGCAAGTCGACTGTGCCACACAGCTTGGTGTCATCTGCAAACTTGCTGAGGGTGCACTCCATTCCTCTGTCCATGTCACTGACAAAGATGTTAAACAGCACTGGTCCCAGCACTGACCCCTGAGGGACACCACTTGTCACTGGTCTCCAGGTGGACATTGTGCCGTTGATCACCACTCTCTGGGTTCGACCATCCAGCCAATTCCTTATCCAGTGAGTGGTCCATCCATCAAGTCCATGTTTTTCCAGTTTGGTGACCAGGATGTCATGTGGGACAGAGTCAAATGCCTTACTCAGGTCCGGGTAGATGACATCAGCTGCCTTTCCCTTGTCCACTGTCACTGTGACTTCATCATAAAAAGCCACTAAATTTGTCAGGCAAGATCTGCCCTTGGTGAAGCCATGCTGGTTCCCACCAATCACCTCTGGTTTGTTTTCCATTTGCCTTAGCAGGACTTTCAGCAGGATCTGCTCCAATCTGATCTCCTTAATGTAGTCTTTACAGAATCTATATCATAAACATTATACAAACAGATCAGTTGTCATTTCTTAGATTTTTTTCTTCTAATTTTAGCAGTCTGTTTTTATTGCTGTTAAGCAGGGATTTGTGTCTTTAATTTTTGTAAGCTTGACTACCCGGAATAGTTATTAGTTGCTTGGAAACTTTGTCATCTCCTTTCTTTCATTTATTTCAGATTGTAGAGATAAACATGTTTGTGAACGCATCTATTTGCAGATTTTTTTGTAATATTGTGAAGGAAAAACACTATGTATTTTTAAGCTTTCTTTTTTTATCAGTTCTGAACTAAGAATTAACATCTAACATCCTAGGCAGGCTTAGAGCTTTTAGTAAGTGATGTTGTCAAAGTCCAATTACAACATATCACCTTTATCCCAGTGCCTCTCAGCTCTTCGAGGTAGCTCTGTTACTGATTTTTCAGTACATGGCTTCCCTCAAACATACCCTGTTAACTTTTCCTTAAAGTACTCTACACACCCAAACTTGCTTAATTTTGTCTTCTCCTGTGGGTTTACTTAATACAAACATCAGACTTTAGCTCCCAAGATCTCTTTGAAATATGTCGGTCAAACCTGCTGCTTATCTACAGAGGCTGGTTTCAACAATGGATTATACTGTACTGAAATACTTTTGAAACAATATATAGCATGTAGTTCTGGGAAAGTGTTACTCCTCAATATTTCTTGTATTTATTTTTTTCCCTGAAATCTCATCTGCTGATACTGTGCATGGCTTCCTTGGTGCTCCTTCTCTACAAACTGTAAAGAGCAGCTGTCACACAGAGCACAATCTGATCAATACAAATAGATATGGATGTTTAGGGCATTCCTCTTCAAGAAAATACTGTCTAGATGTCACTGTTAAAATTATTAAAACAAACCAAAAAAACCCCATAATGGTGGGGCAGAATCTTGGACTTGTCATACGTCACTGTTTTCCTGCTGTCCTTCTACATATTTAGTTGCTTACAAAACACCATTACGGTAACCGAGTAAACATTATATCATTGCAAAAGCATTCCCAGAATACTAAGGTAGACCATGGAAATGTTGTCCTGTAGGACACATTTCTATCTACCTTTAAAAGTCAAT
This sequence comes from Eubucco bourcierii, assembly GCA_013396675.1. Lineage (NCBI taxonomy): Eukaryota > Metazoa > Chordata > Aves > Piciformes > Ramphastidae > Eubucco > Eubucco bourcierii. The sequence continues at coordinate 321,333 of VWZE01013301.1, forward strand.
TTCGTTTGTGACACTGAAGCTCTGTTGTCATACTTGATCTTCTGAAGATTTTTTTTGCAGTCGTGCAGTGGCCATGACTTGCAAACTTAATAAATAAAAATTCTGTTTTAATTCTTGAAAATAGTCTTATAATACAAATTTTGTTATAGTCACACCTTGTCTTTTGTTTCCATCCTGTCCTGTGTTTCCCATCTCTGATCAGTGTTGTCAGTCAGCTGTTCACAGCAGAAGAAACATAGGCAAAGAAAACATGATGAGAGAATTGTGGAATGATCATTTATAAACTCCAGTAGATTTACCAAAGATGATGTAATTATGGAGAACCAATATACTGCATAGGTGAATTGCAGAATACAGGGAACTTGCAGTTCCTTACACTGTGCAGATATAGATCCAAGACAGTTCAATGTATATATGATAAAATACTGTGAATAAAATCAGAGTCATTGTGAGAATCAACCAGAAATTAATGTGCAGATATCTTAATCACATGCTGAAATACTTAAGAAAAGATGCAGTTACCATGGTACTTTTATGAAAATGATGCATTTGTAGGAATCTCTCTTGAAGACTAAAATTAACATAATTAATCTGTACAGTTCATTTGTTATAAACAAAACAAAAACACACACACACACAAAAACCCCACAAAACCAAAACCACAACAACAAAGACACTCCAAAAAAGACCAACAAAACACTGAAATACACTGACTAGTTATTATTTGTTTAACATGTTTATACCCAGTTTCATCCAACCTGAATTAAGTAAAACCACATAAAAATTGAAGTAAGTTTATATCTAGCAGAGGTGAAGTGATTTCAACCCTCACACTCATTAGAAGTGAACAAGAAGGGGCATAGGAGGCTTGAATATTCTCATTTTCCTGTTTAATAAAACAGACTTCTGTAAATATAACTGAATTAGTGGTTGTTGTGTTCTTCACCTCATTTTTTATGCCACATACCTTGCTAAGTCCTCAAATATTTTCTTTCAAAAAGTACTTTTATAAGTGTAGTTAAAACACTGATCTCTTTGGAACCTATTAAAACAGAATTGCATAAAATCTGCAACGGTTTATATAGCTTTTTCTCAAACAAGACACAATTTACTTTTGGCAAAATCCATCTATAATTTACAGGCACAAGCTGGTGATACTACTGTCTATACACAAGATTCTTTACACAGGTTCAAACCACTTGGTGGAAATTTTAAAGAATTAGTGTTCTAGTTTCATCCAGCAGAAGATGTCTGAGAACTTCCTATTTTGTTTTCTTGGATAAAGAAGAGATATACTTCTGAAAAGTAACTTCTCATTTTCACAAACGGAAGTAACACTTCTCATTTTTTAATGGGAGGAAAGAGGCAGGATTAGTAGCAGTACAGTACAGCATTTGGTAATCTTAAATTGATGTCCGGAGGTGCCAGAGGGAAGCTGGTGTCCATTCATGTAGGCAATCAAATCAGGTATTTCTTCCTTAAAGAACTCAAGTGAGGAGTGGTAGTAGATAATCTGTCTTGTGTATATTGTCCAAGCTTTATTTCTGAAGTGCTTTCAAGAGTTAGGCCTGAATCTCCATGGAGTCTTCTGCAAATAAGCTGGAATACAGTCTTACGGACACTGCTGGACATTAGGAAATACATAACTGGGTCTAAGCAGCTGTTAAAAGATGAAAATATGAGCATCACCTCATTGCATTTGTGAATGATTTCCTTCCAATAACAGGATGGATTCTGCAGCTGTGATGTGATGTACACAAACCGGAACACGTGGTAAGGGACAAAACAGATGGTGAAAATAATGAGCACGATGAAGGAATTCCTTGCCGTCTGGGTGTATTTTACCGCGTTGGGAAAATTCGCTCTTTTCCTCGAAATTTTCAGTAGGTTCTTGGCAATTTTAACGTAGGAAAGTATCAAAAGAAAAAAAACGATCCAAAAAATCAGTACAATGATGTAGTTTATAATTGCTTCTGTCTTTGCATCGTGTTTATTTCGGTAATGAAAGCACATAGTAGAATTGCTGCCCTTGCTTCTGAGGAAAGCTGGTGCAACTACTACTATAAATCCTGTTACGGCAACTGCCCACACCGTGCAACAAATATGCTTGCTTCGTGTAGCAGTTAGCAGTTTAGGACGCTTCACAGACTTATTTATTTTTATATAACGATCTAAACTAATTAGTCCCAAGAGTACTATGCTAATATACATGTTCATATAAAACAGAGTGCCTACACTCTTGCATAAAAGCTGTCCAAACTTCCAGGTGTTTTTGGAAACGTGATAGAGTATTCGGAAGGGAAGACAAAAGATCAGCAGAAGGTCTGCAACAGCTACATTGAGCAAGTAAACTTGGATAGAATTCCTTTTCTGATGAATACACAGAAAAGCAAACAGGGCTATAACATTTCCAACCAATCCAATGACAAAAATAATGGAGTAAAAAACTATCAAAGTAAACGACAGCGAGTTTTCCTCTAAGGGGCAACTGGCATTGTTTGGAATTTCCGATCCATTTCTGGCAGGGTTAGTTTGGTTACTCCAGAAGACTCCCTGATATGGAGCAATGGTCAGTAAATCAGCTGAAGCTGCAGCCATCATTTGTGAAGATTTTGTAGTCTGTTCTGTAGGAATGCAAATAGAAACATTAAGAATGAAATTGGATCATTTTCATGCCTTCATTTATTGTGTACGGTCCTAGGTGATGTATGCATGATACGTAGTAACTAAAAAAAATAAATGCACCAAATCATAGAATGGGTTGGGTTGGAAAGGTCATCAGGTCCAACCCTCCCTGCAGTCAACAGGGACATCCTCAACTAGATCAGGTTCCTCAGAGCCCTGTCAAGCCTCACCTTGAATATCTCCAGGGATGGGGCTCCAACCACCTCTCTGGGCAAACTGCTCCAGTGTTCCACCACCCTCATAGTAAAGAACTTGTTCCTAACATTCAATCTAAATCTGCTTTTCTCTAGTTCAAAGCCATTGCCCCTTGTTCCATCAACACAGGCCTTTGTAAACAGTCCCTCTCCATCCTTCTTGTAGGCCCCCTCCAGACACTGGAAGGTCATTATTAGGTCTCCCCAGAGCCTTCTCTTCTCCAGGCTGAACACCCCCAGCTCCCTCAGCCTGTCCTTGTAGCAGAGGTGCTCCAACCTTCTGTGGTCATTTTCATGACCCTCCTCTGGACCCACTCCATCAGGTTCATGTCCTTATTATATTGGAGGCTCCAGACCTGGCCACAAAGTGTCACTGTAGCTGAGTAGAAGGACTTCAGCAGGGTATCATGATACAGTGCAAGTCTAGAATAATCAGTTCTCTCTTTTTCTTCATGTGAAGTAGGCAGGAAGAGATAGTAGAGACTCCTCACACAGATAACTTTTTGTAATTACATCTTTATTACTGTCTTATGTTTTAAAATAGTTTTAAAATATTATATTTTGCTACAAACTTTAGAAATTCACACTGTTTTGTCTGTAAGTACAAATATTTAAGTTCAGATGTTAGGATTAATCTTTCTAACACAGGAAAGTTTCTAATTATGATGCAAGAATGGGCAAGCATAGCTGAGTGAAGTATTCTCAGTGTTGATACAAAGTACATAGAAAAATATCACAACTGTTCTAAATTCATCAGTCTTAAATAAGGATCTCTTGCATGCAAGTCACTAGTTTTAAGTTTGAAAAGCAGTTTTCAGTATGGAAGATTACATGGCCAAGTAAGTAGCACTGTGAGTTATAAGTATAACTTATATATACGTTTATATATATATTTATATTTATATATATATATAAGTTATACTGCTGCTGTACTTATACAGCTTGTTTTAAATCAATGTCAGAGTGATAAAGGAGTCCATAAGTTAGTTTAATTAGAGTTTTTTTCTTTTTAAAAGGGGCAAGGTGTTTTTCTCTAATCTCAGAAGAACTTAATAGTCAGTTTTGGTACTCCACAACTTAGGTGTCCAACAAAGTAACAAGAAAAAAATTAAGGGCAAAACTTTCTAGAATTTTAAAATAAAGTTTAAAATAGATTTTAATTTGCATGTGAGGTGTTAAAAATGCAAATTTACCTTTAAAATACGTAACAGCAATAGCAGTGAAAAAAGCAGCACTTCATGTAAAATTCATAGTAAGACCTAATATGCATACAGTGCCTGAATTAGGACAGTCTGAAATATTTTAACATCTTATGTTACCTGACCTTACAATTGCATTAGATTTGTACAATATGTAAGCATCTTCTGAAGCATTTCTGGGTTTCTATTTACCGTTTCATATTGGTCAGGTCAAGAAATAATTTTGAAAGTTTGACTGGAAACCGTGATGCTTCTTGAACCCTATCCACTGCTATAATTCTTACTGGTGTTGCTTTTCTGTAGAAATGCTTGACATCATGACTTGCACGAGTTCTGATAAGCTTTAGGTCAGAGTAAAATTCAATTGCGCTGCAGATACATTAGCAATGTTACTTTTTGCTGTCATAGGTTTTGTCAGCAAACAGGCAGGCTTAAACCTGACGTGTAGTTAAGAAAAGAGTTGAAGAGTTTACCTTTGCAGCTAGGAGAAATTACAATAGCAATTTGTATCTTAGCTTAAGTATAAAAGAAACCACTTACCACATATATGAAGAACTTCTGCTGATTTTCAAAACCAGTAGTGAAGATAGGGAGGAGTAACATGCAAGTCCTCTTATTAGAAAGCTCAAGCATCAGCTCCTCTGTGGAAGAGATGAGAATCAGCTGACACAGTGCAATTAGTGACAAGGGGAAGTTAAACTAGTGTTGCAACTGTTTCTTTAAAAGGATATTTTTAACTAACAAAACTGGAGTTTATTAAAAATGTCCGTTTTGCTCTTAATTTGGACCATGCTTGGAGAGATTCTATAATACAGTTTTCACTGTGTTTCTATCTGAATTCATTATTTGAATTTCTTTTTCTTAGAAACTTTGTGGTGAGCAGTGTTAAGCAGCTTCCTTTTTGAATGACAGTAAATTTGGTACAACCTGTCTGCAGTAAAAATAGGATCACTTTTTCAAATGTAGTAAATGTGGTGAAGGTAAATCAACACCACAGTGCACGTTGTGCTTACGTTGTTCTGGTTCTCCCATCTGCCTTACCTGGTGTTAGGAATTTGAGATTGATCTTTTTCACTCAGAATGACAGTGATAAGAGAACGTGAAAGTGCTTCAAGAGTGCAGCTTAACAATTTCGGTAAGGCAGAAGTGAAATACAATATGCAAAGATAATGCCACCTGCTGTTCTGTTTTAAATTAAGTTGTAGGGGATTGAAATTTACATTTGTAAATTGCAAATTTAAAAATGGATTCTCACACAATTGAAACTTTTTCAATGAAAACATGGATGATTACAGGTGATGTTTTCACAGGTAGACAGCATACTATAGCTCTTTTACGCTATTTTGAGTTCCTAGTTTTGTAATTTAAGTGATCCTGTATTCTCAAGAAGCAGTATAGAAATTTGACATTCTTTCTTTTAAATAGGATTGGTTGACTGCAAAGGGAGGCTTTGAGTGAGTGCAGGAAATAATTGTATATTAAATGCAGTGTTTTGGCTGTGTGTTTTAAAAAGTAAATTGATTTTGTCTTTGTATTGCTTCTTCCTAGACCAGTCAGCATCCATCCAACTTGTTGTATAATGTTATTCCGTTTTTATATGTGTACACCTAACTCTCATTAGTGGAAAGACTGTGGAAAATTAGAGGTATGGATGACTGTGCCTGAAATCCAGTTTAGAAACCTAACCAATTTCCCTCCTCACTGCAAGATTTATTAGAAGCATCACAGGAGTGTTCCTTTTCTTTCCTGCAGTTGGAAGGGTATCAGTGAATTCTGTGATTAAGACTGAAATTAATGGGTTTTGTTCTCTCTGTGAAGGATAAGATCCCAAAAAGTGTATCATATGCAGGATATTTCTGCTGGAAAATTGAAACAATATAAGACTTAAGGGTGAAAGATTAAAGGGTGAAAGCAAAAATAATTCCAGGTAAGAAATGATAGGCATTAATTTTTATCTCCATTTGTGTTCCTGTAACTCCTGAAAGGATTTTTCTGTGCCTGGGACAATTGAAAGTTCAGTCACTGAAGAAAAGAGGAGTCTGTGCTGGGGAAAGAAAAAGTACTGAAATTCAGAAATGCTTTCCAAAAAAACCAAACATTCAGCTTCTCGTTGGAAATGTATGACAACAAGTTTTAAAATGCAAATTGTATTTCTCAAATGATACAATAATTTGTTGGGGTTTTTGTCTTTTCAGCCACACTGTGTACTGCTTGCCTCAAAAGAGAATTCAGCCCCAGTAAAGCTTGGTGGCTTCGGGGTAGCAATTCAGTTAGGAGAGTCTGGGCTGGTTGCTGGAGGTAAGAAGTTTTCCTTCAAAGTTACATAATATTGCGCATGTTTTACTGCAGAGTTCTGTTTTTCTGACACAAACTGGCCTGCAAAACGAGCTCAGAGATAATCTTTCACTAAAGACTTTTTAACATTTTAAATGCACACAGTTAAGCTAAATTGCTAGTAAAACATAACGTTCTGTGTATGCATACAGAGCATTAAATCCCTCTAAATTATACTCAACAGGAGCTTATGCTGGTACGATCAAACTACAGCTGAAAAATGGCAAAGAATTTTCTACTTCAGTACCGTCTTTGGCATAATTCTTCTGTGCATGACAAATCAAAACAAGAGTGCTATCAAGATTGCAATGTATGTCAAAGCAACTGAGTAGAGACTTACTCTAGCATCGTCAATACTCTTCTGTGTTTCTTAGGCAATTTCTATCTGAATGCTATGCAGTTTAATGGCAAAATCTTACTAGCTTTTACATGTGACTCTCTTCTGTGTTTCAGTATTTCATTGTAATTATTGAATATGACATCAATATCTCGCTACATATGTATATTTTTGACTGTTTTGATTTCTGTGGATTTTATTTCCTCTAGCTACCTTCCATATTGTTCCAGACAATAGGGTTATGCTTTAATCAGCCTGCACAGATGAAGACCCAATCAATTTTCTGATGCTTTCATTACCTGAGTAGGAGACCACAACAAAAGATTTTGTTAGTTTTTATTTTTTTCTCTTCAAAATGACTAACTTCCTCTTGATACCATGTTTCTTCAAAGTCTCAGGTTTCCTAATCTGTTTACGGAAAGATATGAATCAATTTGGCTTTTATATGCTCCTTAAAATAAAAGGGAAATACAAAATAAAAACACCAACAGCCTCAGTTCCCTTCGTGTTACCACTAATACTCTGGAAATAACCTTGTGCATGCATTACTACCTAGAGACCTTTGTGCATGCATTGTTACCTAGAGACCTAGATGCATCTTTTCCAAAGAAAATCCCCATTTGGTTGTGCTACCATTGTTTCCTTAACAAAAAAAAAAAAAAAAAAAAAGACACTCCTGTCTTTAGTTTTCCAGTATTCCTCAGATTTTCTGTACCTCAGGTGCTGCTTTTTTTTTTAGTGATACTTCATACACCCTCATTTATGATTCTTTAATTTTTCTTCTTCATTTTGTCACTGAACAACTTTATCTATTTCTTTTGTTTCAGCTACTTTTCTGGAGGTAGTCAGACAAGTGTAATTTCTTTCAGACTACTAGCTGTCTCACAAGAAACTTCAAGTTCAACTTGGGGAAAATAAACAAGCCACATTTTTACCCAAATTTGACATGTACTTCCTTTCCTGTTACCATTTGCTGTTCAGTGATCCCACTCATCATTCATCTACTCAACCTCTGGGCAGTTGGTCTGGTCTTTTTCATTACTTTCTGGTTCTGTTTGCAGTACCTACAGAATCTTTTCTTAAGCTTCATCAATATAATACTGCTCTGTATCTTTTGCCTGATCCATGTCAAATTCTACTGTATCAGTTTGCCATTTTTTTTTTCTTTTGTCTCCTGTCAGCTGTCATTTCAAATGTGTAGCCTTCTCTTTGGCTCTGGTTAGTTTCATCTTCAAATTTCTCTGTTTCTGGGATAGCCATGGTAATTCCACTTCATTTATATACCATGGAAGAGTACTGTTTAAATACCATGGAAGTTCTAGTACTTACTTCAGGCTTTTTCCTTAACAGAGCTCACTCTCTTTCTTCTTATCTTCCATTACAGTCTTTATACCACAAACTGTCTCTGTTATCTGGCAATTCTTTTCCCTTCCAGAGCCCTGCCCTAAGATGCATTACTAGACAGTGCCCTGCATGCACTTGCAAGAGTTTAGTTTTTCAGCTTTACAGTATCACCTCGTGTAGAATCATAGAATCAGTTAGGGTTGGAAGGGACCACAAGGATCATCTAGTTCCAACCCTCTGCCATGGGCAGGGACACCCTACCCTAGATCAGACTGGCTAGAGCCTCATCCAGCCTGGCCTTAAACACCTTCAGGGATGGGGCCTCAGCTGCCTGCCTGGGCAACCCATTTCAGGCTCTCACCGCTCTCATGCTGAAGACCTTCCTCCTCACATCCAGTCTGAATCTCCCCACCTCCGGCTTTGCTCCATTCCCCCTAGTCCTATCACTACCTGATATCCTAAAAAGTCCCTCCCCAGCTTTTTTGCAGGCCCCCTTCAGATACTGGAAGGCCACAGTTACATGAAAGTTAACAGTACTTTTTGTTTGATCTGGGATATAAATTTCTTGTAAAAAATCATTTCTCTACATATTTAAGGAAGTTATCCTTATGCCCCATGGATAAGTTTTGGATTGGAGTAATAATAATGATAACTCACAGGCACTGCTTATTTTCTCAAATCTCTCCTAAATAAAATAGAAACTCCTTGTAGAGAAGTTCCAGCAGTATAATAACCAGTTAACTAATTTTTAGTTGAAAACAGTGATTCTCGATACACCTGGGTAGGCACAATCCCAAGCACAAATCCAGGCTGGGTGTTGAATGGCTGGAGAGCAGCTCTGAGGAAAAGGACCTGGGGGTCTGGGTGGATGAAAAGCTCAACATGAGCCTGCAGTGTGCACATGCAGCCCAGAAAGTAACTGAGTCCTGGGCTGCATCAAGAGCAGTGTGGGCAGCAGGGCAAGGGAGGGAATTCTGCCGCTTTACTCTGCTCTCGTCAGACCCCACCTGGAGTACTGTGTGCAGTTCTGGAGCCCTCAGCACAGGAAGGACATGGAAGTGTTGGAGCGGGTCCAGAGGAGGGCCACAAAGATGATCAGAGGGCTGGAGCAGCTCTCCTATGAGGACAGGCTGAGAGAGTTGGGGCTCTTCAGCCTGGAGAAGAGAAGGCTTCGAGGGGACCTGATAGTAGCCTTCCAGTATCTGAAGGGGGCCTACAGGAAGGCTGGGGAAGGATTATTTACAAGGTCCTGCAATGACAGGACAAGGGGCAATGGGCTTAAACTGGCAGAGGGGAGATTTAGACTAGATGTTAGGAGGAAGTTCTTTACAGTAAGGGTGGTGAGGCACTGGAACAGGTTGCCCAGGGAGGTTGTGGATGCTCCCTCCCTGGATGTGTTCAAGGCCAGATTGGATGAGGCCTTGAGTAACCTGTACTAGTGGGAGGTGTCCCTGCCTATGGCAGGGGGTTGGAACTAGATGATGCTTGAGGTCCCTTCCAACCTTACCATTCTAGGATTCTATGATTCAACTTAACATAGTCAATTATTTTCCTTTCAACCTGCAAATTTCTGTATTTGGTGGTTAACACATTAAAAAATAAAATTCTCTATTAAATGAAAGCTATAATTACATGTCTGACCTAAACCCCACTGTGCTTCTAGCCCATTTCAGAACACGTTACATTCACGGTACCAAAAGCACACTGTGTAGTCATAGGAAGTGTAATACTTACTAGTCCTCCTCTATGTAGGTAATGTGTATTACTGCAATTCCCCAGCAGAATATACTGATTTCTAGTGTAAATCCCTATGTACATGGCCCTGGTGTTCAAGATCATAAATCTTTTATATGTAAGTTGCTTGGAGTAGTTTATCTTTTAAACCAGAAAGGGTCAGCTTTCCTTTAGAAAAAAACCATCAACATTGGAACTAATGTAACTATAGTACAGCTCAACTGACAGGACTTTTCCCTTAATCTTGCATTTAAAAACAAAGCCCAGCCATTATGCAAAAGCTCTTCAGTATCTGTGATGACCTCTTCTGTGGTAGTATTTTTTCTCTCCAGAAATAGGAACTCTTAACATTTTTTTTTCTTGCTTTCATGCATTTGTGCTTGTGCCACTTTTCTTGCCTTATTCACTGACATACCTGTGCCTGGCAAGCCCACATTATGAAGAGCTCTATAAGAAACACAAATCTAGGGGCGTTTTCTCCCTCAGTGTCTTCAAAGCCTGCCTTTATAGGCTACAGCTTTTGCTTTCTTTGGGAGTATGGGATTTTTTTAACTTTACAACATACATATTTTTCCAGCATGCATAAATTCTTTTTTGGGGAAAAACTGATTTTTGTAATAAACTAAGTCCCAGGTACTGGAAGTAAACCTGTCTCAATGTTTTGATGTCAGTCCAAAAATTTAGACTTGGGCTGTTTAGAAGGATTGATAGATTATAACTATAATGCTCTTTTGAGAGAACTGTGTAGCAGAAGTATAAGGGAGCTCATGACAATAATGATAATAAGCTATGACATCACACTAGATTACATTTATGAAAATGTGTGTGAAATGGATTTTAGGGAAACAACAGCTAACAACCCAGTCAAGTTTATTTTTAATAGAGTTTAATTATTTTTAAGTAAGTACCAAAAAAACCAGCCATAGCCATAGCTCATTTTTCATAAGACCAGAAGGGGAAATGTGAGGAAATACTTTACATTTACTCACGAGCCACAACACAAACAATAAGCAGCATGTCTCATCTTCTGCGTTACAGGAAATTGTTTTCATGAGCTACCCATCTCTGAAGGTCTTTCATGGCTGTTTGTATGATCAGAAGTGGAAAATTTTGCTAGGTGAATTCATTTGAAGCATTTGAAGTAGATACTTTAAGGTGAAATTCTGGCATTATGCATAGTAGTTACAGGTCTTAATTTATTAGTCAACTCTTTTATGGAACAGTATATAGGCAGGAAACAGTTCATGTTCATGTGCTTATCATGCAGCTGAAGTAGTGGAACCTCTGTACAGTCAATGATTTGATAAAGCAATCTCACATTATAATCTCTATTTTCCTCCTTGGTCAGTTTTTCTTTCACAGTACGGTTTGAGTTGTCACAATATTTACTCATATCTGATAAAGATGATGAAATATCTTGGATACTAGATATTGGATTTTTAGCTAATACATGGTATAAAAATCTGAAGTCACAAAAGCCACTGAGTCCACAAGTGCTATTTCCTCCACTTAATCTCCTTATTTTCTCCTGGCTTTAACTAGAGGACAATAAGATAACTGTACAGTCCTTACTGGAATGAGGTTCTGTACTAGCTTGCAAGTCTTATTTGTGGACAGTTAAGTGCTTTTGCATTTTACCTTTAGCAGCAAAACACCATAGATAGCACCATGTTAATCCATTTCAGTATTGATTTCGATGTATTTAGTTAGCTCCTCTAAGTTGCTGCAGATTCCTGTAGCGTCTTGAGGTAACTCTTCATCATCTTCCTGGAAAATATCTAAGATATTTTCCAGGGTCTTGTAAAGACAAGGGGCAATGGTTTTAAACAGGCAGAGGGGAGAATTAGACTAGATGTTAGGAGGAAGTTCTTTACAGTGAGGGTGGTGAGACACTGGCACAGGTTGCCCAGGGAGGTTGTGGCTGCTCCCTCCCTGGAGGTGTTCAAGGCCAGGTTGGATGAGGCCTTAAGTACCTGTTCTAGTGGGAGGTGTCCCTGCCTATGGCAGAGGGTTGGAAGTAGATGATCCTTGAGGTCCCTTCCAACCTAAACCATTCTATGATTCTTTAACAGAAGTGCAGCTTAATCTATTAAGCATTCTTAATAGAAGTGCAATACATTGAGTGCTGTTGGTTCTTTGTCAGGTAGCCTTTCAGACTTAGTACAGAAGTAGTGAAGAAAGGCATTACTAGCACATTCCCTGCATATAGGCTGTGGGACTGGGGAGGGGGCAGGTATTGTCAGGTCCTTATTTTTATTTTGTTCTCACCACTGTAAAAATGATCATACAATCACAGCAGTTCGAGTTGGAAGGGACTTTTAAAGGTCATCTAGTCCAAACCCCATGTGATGAGCAGGGACATCTTCAACTAGATCAGGTTGCTCAAAGCAACATCCAACCCGACCTTGAACCTTCCAGGGACAGGGCATCTACCACTTGCTGAGCCAGCCTATTCCACTGTTTCATCAAACTGGATCTCCTTGGTGGTTTCATAAACCCCAGTTCAAAAATCATCTTTTTCAAAAGTTGTTTTTTTGTTGTTTTTTTTTAACATGCTGCAGACTTTTTTCCCTCATTCATCATCAGTTGACTGAATGACAAAGCGAATCTTGATTTTCTATTCCAAGGAGAGGTAAACGTTGTAAGCTGAGGTCCTACGCTGCTATTCTTCTTTCACATAAATGGTAGTCTTTCTTTCCTCTGCAAAGCGAGAACACTATTTCACTGTTTTTTCCCCCCTGATAAATAAAAAATAAGAAATATGAGTCTCTTCAAAGCCTTGTCACTGACAGACTTTGCTTTTGTATCTAAAAGATACAGTTGTGCTTTGCTGTCTCTCAGAAATTCCACTTCACATGTAGGTCAATCTGAGAGTGCTTACAGGCTAATCTATTTAAAAGTCAGTTTAGCTTTTCTTTCTCCCATCATAGTTCTATAGCTGAAAAGGCCACTGGAGCAATTATTATAATTGTCTGGTTAGCATGTGATCTTTCTTTGTTCTTTTTCTGGACACTGATATCCAGTTGTCCAGTTGTCTGCTGATGCATCTTTTAAAACGCATTTTCTTCAGACAGCCCTTCTGTGTTGAAGCTGAATTCCCTATTTATATTTTTTTTTCAAAAGAAATTTTTATTCTGTTCATCTTCTCTGTACACCTGCTTAAACACCTCTATTGTCTGGAGTAATGTGGAAAGGAATTAAAAGCAGTCAAGTATTGACCTATCTGATCTGTTGTATGTGATTCTTTGATTCCTTCCACATTATTCTGGACATCCCACTCTTTTAGAAACTCCATAATTTATTGAGCAAATTTCTGATTACACTATTGTGAGAGGTCAGATGGTGATGTATGTTAGTACCTCACTTTTTTTTCCTAAAAATTATTTGTTCCAGTTGTTTCCTTATACCATCGTTCAGATACTACTGCTGTTGAGAGACTCTCCTTCTGATATCTTGGTCATCAATTCCCTGCCTTAGGGATGACAAAATCTGATTGGGTCTCTGTATATACTCTCCTTCTTGTGGAAAAGCATAGCCCTTTTGTCTGGAATAATATGGAAAGAATCATAGAAACTAAATTATCAAAGGTAAGTCAAAATTTATCTTCAGTGCTTGTAAGTAATAGCAGATTTGCAACACCTGAAGACTTGAAACTCTGTGTTTATCCACATGAAAAATCACCAAAATTAGCAATTATGTATTTCCAGAAGAGCAATGTGCCTCAAAACCGGTCGATAAGAAAGCTTACCTCTAGACATGTCTGTACCTAGTCAGGTATTGAGTGCTTCCTAAGTCAGCAAATACCTTGATGTAGGAAATTATTTACAATTAATTGGATAGAATCAAGTGTCTGATTGAATACATACAACTTCTCAGTCTCCATATAGTGATGCTTTTTTAGTTAATGCTCTTCTAGATAAGAACCTAGAAGCACAGGGACAGAAAATTGGTTCCAGTCTTCCATCTAATTTCTCTCACATCCAGATAAAACTAAAAACTGTGTATGTAAGCATGCATGCTATGTTTACTTCAACGAAATGTTATTCTTTTCATGGGCTGTCATTTGAATGTATCCATAAGTGTTGTTATTTCCTGAAGAATAAAAGACCTGTGAAAGGCAGAATTTACATACTGAAGAGAGAAAAATGCATTTGCTTACTGCTGTTTCTCACACTGCCTCCAAAGCGATGCAGAGGTTCTTCCAAAACACCAAAGAAAATGCAAAAGCTTCCAAAAAATTGAACAGTTGAACTGTTAAGAACAGTTTCTGAATTTATACTGCACATGGTTAGAAGGCTGATTTTCTACTAGATAATTTTCAGGAGAAGTGGTACTAGGTCTAAAGAGCAGTAAGCATCTATGATTTGAGAAAACTTTGCTGTCTGTATAGATTTTGTTCTGTTACTGATACTCCCTTAACAGGTCTTGTAGTTGCAATACAAGAGAAATCCCTGTCTACAGAAATTCACATGTGCAGCCCACTCATTTTGCTGCACTAAGTCCTTGTTCAGGGCAGTTTTTAGAACAACCTCAAAATCATAATTTGCTCCTTCGATGGAACTCAGTGAAATAGTTAACTGTCATGAGGATAACAACTGCCCCAGAAATTACTTCAGCCTTTTTAAGTTTCTAATCCATAGATGTACATATATGGGCCTTTTTTTTTTTTTTTTTTAATTCCTGTTTAACTGGATAGTTCAGTCTCAACCAACTACCTTTCTATTTACTCTGGGTTTGGTTTTTCATGGAGATGAAGTGATTCCCACCATCACCCACTCCTGTCTCAAGTATCAGGATCTTGTAATCAGCATTAAAAGGTTACAAAACCAAATAATTTGTAATTCACTAATTGTAATGTAGCAGTAGTAAAGGGCAGGATTTTACTAAGTCAGCCTAGCCTTTCTTATTTAATTTGTGCTTATGGAGTTCTCATTTTAAATTTATCAGTCGATGTTAAGGCTCAGTAGTACTTATTTTTCTGCGTGCTAACAAGTAGCATCCATTTTGCATCTATAGCAGCAATCTGTTGGGGTCTTAAGTAGGTATTACCTATTACTGACCTAGTCTTGCAGTTCATTAAAGTGGATGTTTATGGCATACTGGTTTTGAACCAGGGCAACAAAGATCCAGCTCTTCCATCTGTGATCTAAGCAGTTTTTTAACATAAATTCTATCAGTTTGTCTATGAGAGCACTTCAGGGCTAGGTAAACATGCAGCCTCTCTGTCTGATGTCAGACCACCAGCTAAACCAAAATGGGAACCTTGAAGATCAAGAGGCTGTATGTCAAATAGTAAGTTGGAAATAAACCTGCAAAATCTTGTCCTGTTAGGAAAACAAAGCAAAACAAAACAAAAACAAACAAACAACAACTAAAAAAAAATAGTATGATAAAGGTCATTGATAATGAACAGAAGGTGAGCTTAGTGGATAGCTACTGCATAAGAAATGTTTTCGTGTTCTCTTTCTACCTGGGTGTTGTTGCAAGTTATGTTTGCTACTTGTTGATAGTAGTTTTGAAAGTATCTTTCTGTTTCCTTGCGCTGTGGGCAGGAAGTGGAGGGGGAAGGGAAACCAGAAATGTTTGCCTTCCATCAAGACCCTGCTTTGCAACATTTAGGATAGCTGAATAATGCTGAGTTTCAAGAAACTATTCTGTTCTGCATATGAGTGTATGTAAATAATGAAGGATTTTTCTTGCTTATCAATTTCTGCAAAGTAATTTTAATTTTAAACATTATTTGCTGAAAGAGAGAAGGAAAGAGGGGAAAATGCACTTTTAATACTCTCTTGACACTGTGAATTACTTAATTTATACACTCCATGATTAAATGAGGTACGGTGATATTGCAAAAATTGAAAATGAAGGAAACAAGCTGTATCTTTGGAGAAAGATTAATTTTATTTTTCCCCATTTAATCAGAGTGCTGTATGTTAATACCAGCATAATAACATGTGGTGGTTTGAGCTTGGCAAGGGGCCAAACTCCCACCAGCTGCACATTCCCTCCCTCCCTGCCTCTCCTCAACAAGGCTGGAGGAGAAAATAGGATGAAAAAGCTCATGGGTAGAGGAAAATACATGCAAACTACCACTGAACCATCACAGGAAAAGCATACCTGACTTTGGGAAAAGCAGTTTACCTTATTGCCAATTCAAATTTATTTGAGTAGTGGGAAGCAAAGAAAAAAAACACCACCTCCTCTCCTCCCCTTCCTTGGCTCACCTTCAGTCCCTTGCTCCTGACTGCTTACCCCTCAACCCCAAGTGGTGCAGGAGGGTGGGGAATGGGGGCTGCAGTCACGCTATAACAGCTCCTCTGTGCCATGCCAACCTCCTCGCACCTTCCCCTGCCTCTGTGTGCATCCACCCATGGGCTGCATTTGCTTCAGTCAATATCCGCCTGCTCCAGCATGGGATTCTTCATAGGCTGGAGGACAGACATCTGCTCTGGTGTGGAGGGCTGCAGGGGGAATCACTTTTGCTTCCTCCTGCTCTTACCTCAGCGTTCACAAGCTTTTAGTCACAAATTCCCCCATACTTCTTACTGCCATGCAATGTTTTTGCCTTTCTTACACACACTTTGCCTGAGGCACCACCATCTTGGCTTCTGAGCTCAGCTGTACCCTGCAGTGGGTCCACTGGAATCAACTGTGTCTAGCACAGATTAGCCCCAAGGTCTCCTCACAGAGACCACCCCTGCAGCCCCACACCACTGCCTACACTAAATAATGCTGTTATATTGTTTATGTATCATATGTTCCTGCTAAATAAGCTGGTTTACACCATAGAATAAAAAAAGGTAGTGAACTGCAAGGATATATTTTCACCAGAACAAGATGTTCTGTAGATGGCCTTCGCTGTACCGCAAATGCTCAGTGGATGTAAATGCACTGGCAAAAGAAAACCCAAACAACAAGCAAAACCCAAACCTTTATATCTACTTCTCACAGACCATAGTGGTTTGGTTTTGGTTTTGGGGTTTTTTTTAACAATATTCACCCCTGCAATTGTTTAATTAAAACCTAAAGAAGTATTGAGCTGAGAGGAGTAGCACATAATTATTGGAAATACTCATTAAATCAACTTGGGTATCATCTGATATACGAAGGTTCTTAGTTTCATCAGCAACTTGATCCAGACAGTTCTATATCTCCCAGAAATTTAATGCCCCTTTTAGATAGCTTTGTTTGTCCTTGAAGTCTCTTGTCTTCTAGTGATTTCTGCCATTTACCTTTTTGAATAATCACCTTTTTCTAGATTCCCCAGATTTCATAATAGCAGTTAGAAAACCTAGTAGGAAGGCAGAATCTTCGAAGTATGTGGGATTTGTATTGATAAAAAAAAAGATTTAAGCAAGCTTTTTTTTTTTTTTTTTTTTTCCCCCAATGTGTAAGAAAAGTTTTACCTGCTCCAAAATTGCAGATGGGTACCTCTGCAGCCAAATGTCACGAAGTTTATTACTGAGACAGACAAGACGTGGGTTAAGCCAAACTGCTCTGCAGTCTTGCACCATGTCTTCTAAACTAAAGATTTGCAGATTGTGGTATGCATAATGTCTCATGACCAGTCTAAGCGAGGTTCAAGTATTGTTTGAAGAGGCAGATGTTGCTGGTTATGTACAGCCTGATACAGAGCTGGAAATATAGATGCTTTTCCTATCACAAATGATGACATTATGGGGGGAAAAATCTTTGGAATTAATCCCTTACAGAAATTAATTTGTAGGCATGGGGCGGGGGGAAAGGGCATGAAACATGATAGTTCTTAGCAGCTCATGCATATTAGATATATATACTGCCCATTTTCATTCCCCTACCCATCACCAGACATCTAAATTAGACTTTGAGTCATCTGAGGAGATACTTCTTTACCTCAGATTTGTGGTCTTGAACATTTGGCATTGAGATTTGTCAGTTGAACTGAAAGGTGCATCATAAACCTATAAATGACATATAAGCAGCAAGAAGAATTAGTAATCTTTCTTCATGTGCATCTCTGTCTTTCTCTGTCTGGAGTAAATATCCTTCCCCCAGTAACAGAAGAAATGAGCTGAACGTGCAGCATCTGGCAGTTTTACTCTTTTTTTAGCATGGAAATGAACTGCCCCCTTGCTATCATGTCAGCCTAGTCTGCGTGGACTTTTGAAGATGCCAGCCTCACTTAGTGGAGAGGTAACATTCCTTTGTTAACAGCCAGAATCCTAACAGCTGAGGGAGATTGCCTCATAAACTGGAAATGAAAAGACAAAACAAGATTAAGAACTTTGACAGTTGTGTTGCTTCATTTCAAAAAGAGTTTGGTAAAATAGCTGCTCTCTTTCTGACAATTCTTTGTTCCTTGTGGATGCAAAAAGTAGTGGGTGAGGACTAGTTAACATGATTAGACTATATTCCTGCATTAGGTGATATAGGCAAAGGATGGTCTTTAATGAGTAAACTACTGCCCTTTTGACAAAGGGAAACATTTATAGGGCAAGTAGAATGTTTGTTGATTTGGCTTAACACACTGCATAGAAATTGAATGAAGTCATTCAAAAGATTAGTTGGTACTAAATACGTTTTGCTTCCATGGGTCACTACCAAACCAAAATCAGTACTGTCCCAGAACTGTTATTGTGTGGCACTCATTAAAAGCAGTGTGTGCAACAAATAAGCATTACGTTTTTATCTACCTCCTTCAAATAAAGGAACAAGGTATTTGCTGGCATTTTGCATTCTCGTTGGCAGTTGAGTAAACTGGCTTTGTCCAGAGCTTCAAACCAAACTACACTCTGGCCAATTAGAGGTCACTTTTTCAAGCAAGCAGTGTAAACTAGAACTCTACAATATCTTTCTGTCTCTGCTGCCTGGATAAACAATTCCTGTTTCAAAGGTTGTCCAAATTGATAATTTTTATTTTTGTATGGCATGCTTCACTGAAGAATCATGGTGCTCTTAAGCAAGTTTTGTTTCACAGGATATATTTATAAAAGTTTATAGCAATTTATAAAAGTTTAAATCAAGCAAAAAGGAAACTACTGATTTGTCTCACTGGATATATTAAATAAATAGTAAACTTAAGGGGGGAGGGGGAATGTGTTAAAAACCTAACCCATGAAGAAAACTCAGTGAAACTTTTTTAGTTTAATGCAGTGATTTATTCATTTCCACATTTGACACATGACTGACTGAATTTTGCTTTTATTTCCATTTAGGACGCGTAGGAACACCTCATTTTATGGCCCCAGAAGTGGTAAAAAGGGAACCGTATGGGAAGCCGGTCGATGTTTGGGGTTGTGGCGTTATCCTTTTTATCCTCCTAAGTGGTTGCTTGCCTTTTTATGGAACCAAGGAAAGATTATTTGAAGGCATTATTAAAGGAAAATACAAGGTAAATGACAGCATGCCTGAATTCTTTTCCAGTGAGATGAGTTCTGCTGGTGAAATTTCTGGAAGTTCGTTTTTATATTTAGCCTGATTTAAATATGGAGCTTATGGAGATCTACCTGTGTTACACAGGAAGAGAGGTGATTCTCTCACTCCAGTCTTACCTTGTTCCTTCCAAGTTTTGAGTCAATGTTAGGAATATGGAAATATTTACCCAGATTTAAAAATAAATGGATATAACAGCTAACTTCTAATTGTACATTGAGCTTGATAGGGTTACGTAAGATGTATCTGTGAAATATACTGTGTGTTAACCTAGGTTTAACATACTGTGTGTTACCCTAGGTTTATAGACCATATAATATTGTAACCAACTAGAAGAATTATCATAAAAATTTGCCATCAGATTGCTTTGACTTAAAGCAAAATGCATGTTACTGTATAAAGGTAGTTACGCAGTTTTCTTTTTAGCAAGGTTTGTAGTAAAATATGGATGATGATTCAAAAGGAGCCACTTGCAACTGAAAGCAAATTAGTGTGCATGCAAGATAAGCAAGTTTCACCACATAACCATCCTAGAGCCATTACAGAGACAAATTTCAAACTTTGACTTCTCTGTGTTTATGGTTTTGTCCCAAACCAGTTTTGCAGAAAGGTCGTAGGCTAGGCTGGATCTGTCTGAATTAAGACTAGAAACTCCTAAAACTATCTGATGGTTTAGGAAGTCATTTATGATATAAACTTAGCAGTCTGCTGAAATGTAAGTAGCAGTTGTGGTACTGCATTTGGTCAGGAGCACATTTTTCATTCTTTATATTTTGTATTCCTTGAAACAGCAGGATTTCTTGGTGACACTAGTTTTGGGATTGCATAGACTCTTATACATTCCAGTTTCACTATCTGGAAGATTTCTTTATGGAGGATTTCTTTATGGAATCTCTTAAGCAACTAGAACCTTCTGGAAGCATACAAGTTAACTTTGTTTAGAAAAAAGTCACAACCAGAACATTCTGTCTTTTCAGTTCCTTTTCTGTTCCTGTTTCCACAATAATCTGTCTATTCAGTGAAAATAGTACAAGGATTTCAAAACAGTCTTGCTGTAAACTGGCAGTTACCTTCATCTCACTAGAGCTGAAAAAGAAGTGATAAATCACCAATATAAATGTGCATTTCATAGAATCATAGAATGATAAGGTTGGAAGGGACCTCAAGGATCATCTAGTTCCAACCCCTGCCATAGGCAGGGACACCTCCCACTAGTAGTCCACAACATGCATTAGCTTACTCCCCTCTTAATCATCATCACTAGCAGGAAATTGTGGGTTGATACAGAGAGACTCTCATGCGATTACATGTATTGATTTCAGGAGTAGATTTAATTTCTACATTTATCATGTGCATTGCTAACTGTCAGGCAAAGCTTAATTATTTTTTCCTTTTCTAGTGAAGGACCCCTTTATCTGAATAAAATGTAGCATGGGTAGAAAATTATACTGTTATTATAACATAATACAAAGGATGTGTCAACTTTTGTGTGATACAGTGCTGGCTGTTCAAAATTTTTATGCCATCTCAATAGCAACTAATCTACAATTTTGTGAGTTATTAAAAACCTTAGAGACTCCTTTTTGCATGCATTATAATAAAATGTTTACAAGTACCAACCACTGCTCAATCTCTGTGATTAGCTTACATAAAAAGTTATTTTCAATGTTCTCGTTGCTAATTTAATTTCTTTTTCCTTAACTTATAATCAGATGAATCCTAGGCAGTGGAGCCATATCTCTGAAAGTGCCAAAGATCTGGTACGCCGCATGCTTATGCTGGATCCAGCAGAAAGGATAACAGTATATGAAGCTCTGAATCATCCCTGGTTAAAGGTGACAAAACCAACTGTTTACATACCAGCTTCCTCTTCATGGCAGAAAAAGACTTAATTCTTTGGTTTTTGATCTTTTCAAAGTAGACATCCCATTGTACAAAATGTGTGATGATGTGCTTTCCGTGCTTTGTAAGATTAAAGCCTGAGAGCCTGATAATTGCCAGGCTTGAACTCTTGCTTAACACCGAATGCACTCACTTAGGAATCTTCAGCAGTGTATAGGGAGTGAGGCTGTATAGAATAAATCTAGAAGGTGGTACTCATGTGCCTTTTTATGGCTCTCAAACACCACAGGGCTAATTTCTGATCACTTCTTTGCATAGTCACAGCTAGACCTCTTTCCCATCATGCATGGACCCATGCAATTTGTTGCAGTGCATTATGCTGTTTAAGTTTGCTGCTTATTTACAGTAGCTTCCTGAAATATGCCACCAGAGTGAAGGAAGCATCTAGTAGTGTGTTGCACAAAAGGCCACTGTAACTGCATAAAATTATATGGCATCTGGTGATCAAATGAATTTTCATCGATGGCAGAATTTGCAACACATTTTGAGCCCATTGAATAGTAGTTGCTGGATCTTGAAGGTTAACAACAGGTGGAGGAGAATATATACCTGGCTTCTCAGCAGTCCCATTAATAGGTTGTGCTAAACATTGCAGCTGGAGAATGATAGGTCTGTTTCTAGTTGAAAAGGTCGGAAGCACTGGTTCAGAGCATTGTATTTTCTTTGGCAGAAACTGGTGATTTAAGTACTTTTCTTTGTTATTGTCTATTTCTTTTCTATAGTGTGAGCCCAAGGTAGAGAGTGAGAGTCATTTTATCATCAAACAGTACTAATTTGGAAAGTTTGCTATTCTGATGTCTGCTTATGGACTGTTTATGTGTTCTACTTCAGACAAATATTGGCAGCAAAAAACAAACCCACCACCAAACAAACCCAAAAAACACCACACACAACAAAAAGAACCTGGAAAGTGCAGACTCATATGTTGTTCTTCTACCTCCAAGTAGATAGTCTAACTCCTAGAACATGGAATCATTCTTGCAGTTCTCCGCTCTTTTTCTGGTTCTGGCTATTTGCAAGCCACGGAGTGGTCTAACTTGTTCCCCTCTTGGGAATAATGATGATTAAGGCACTCTTGAATATTGGAAAACTGCAGATTGAAACCCTTTCACTCAAAATGAGCCAGATTTTTTCAGTTCATGTGGGGAAGACATAGTGCATCACATATTTCAAAGAGCATGAAAGTGGACACCATGTTTGGGTCCATTTTCATATGATCATACTCTGATGACTGAGTCCGTGGTTAACACAGGTGACGTGGTTTAACCTGCTTGTGATTTGTCTTTTTCCACACTGGGTAAGCTCACAGACAGTTAGATGCCAAAGCAAGAGTCTTGTTGAGAGTTATTTTGGCATGCAGATTTGTCATTTTTGGCATACAGATTTGTCATTTTTGTCATTTGAGCAACTAAACTAATTACAGAATTGCCGTTCTAAAAAACCTCATGTGAATGTGCCATTTCTGCCTACACAGCTTAGCACTTTTCTTGTCTGTAGTCTCTTGATCTTGCTGTTACTTTTTGAAAGACAAGCAAAGGGAGAGATTTAAGTTGAGATAGTTTTGTTTCCAAGCCTATGCCAGCATTCTCTCAGTCAGTCTTTCCCTGCTGACTCAGAATTCTCTTCTAAACCATATGAGACAGAGACACCTTTAGCATCCATAGAGAGATTGAATTACTTCTGCCAGTGATTTCACTCCAATTCAAGAGATGCATCTGATAAACATTTACATCAATGTTTATGTTGCTTGTCATAATTTGGGGCAGGGAACGAAAGTAGTGAGCTGCTTGCAGCTTCTGCCCCCACTATGTGCAGTTCACTGGCAGATTTTTTTGTCTGCATCTGCAATGGAGCGTTCTTTCTGTAAACTATCCTTAATGTCATCAGCCATCAAGCTGGCACTTCTTGCCCTGTTGGATACAAGCCCTATCTTTCAAGCTTACCTGAAGTATCCTTCACTCCTTTAAAGAGTGCTTGAACACATTATGTCACTGGGGTTTGTGAATGCCAGGAAGCAGAACTACTCTGTGGTTGCCAGCTTTGAAGTTCAGTGCTTGCTGGCTAGCGCCACAACAACAAAACAGAAGGCTACAGTCTTACTGCAAAGTGGGAAACATCTGCTTTTGTTTTGAAACTATTCCTGGCCCAAGTTAAGAATTCTTTCAAAGTATGTAAATCCCTCAGTCTCTGAGGTTTTCCTTAAGTTGCAACAAGTTCTTGTTCTTTTTAGGATGTTTATTAGCTGATACATTTCTGACCTATTTTCTTAACACTGAGAAAATATTAAGAGGTTGTATTTAATGTTTCCTTTGTTTGTGTTTTTGTGGGCTTCAAGGAGAGAGATCGCTATGCATACAAGATTCATCTTCCAGAAACAGTAGAACAATTGAGAAAATTCAATGCAAGGCGAAAACTAAAGGTAAAATGCATGCAGAGTTAAAACTACAATTACACACCTAGAGTTTTGTGCATATATATAATTTATTCATCAAATGCTGAGAGAAATCCAAGCTCTGAAGTTGACCATAAAATGAAAAGTTGAAAAGAGGCCTTCACAGCTTATTGCAGTCATGTCATGTTTGTTTTTTTTTTTCCCTCACTGCATAAATTTCAGATTAAATTTCAAGACAGCTTATTGGTTCAATCAAGGTGAATTTCAGATGAAGACCTCATGCACATTTAGTTATTGTATGTGATATGAACTATTGGAGAGAGGATAGCACAGTGGCTTCTGTTGTTAAGTTTATTAAAAAGGAATCATATTTTTTAGATGTCTTCAAGAAAATATACACTTCAGCTTATCCTCTTTGCATTTAACTACCCGGAAGACTGTTTCTTAGCCATACTGAAAAGAACATTAACATTTTAGCCCAAAATAACATGGTTTCCCATCAGTTCTTAGAAAGCTTAACAGAAACACTAAGTTCACTCCAAGGTTGAGGAAATTTTAAGAGAAACACACAGTACTACAATTCCTGAGAGTTTGCTATAAGTCATAAAACACAGTCAGATATACTGCTGCTCTGCAGAAGTTTAACATAGCTTTGAAAACAACTGATGATAAGGATGCCATAGTTACTGCAGTTCATGAGAAACAGCACTTCCTCCTAGGTGGTTTGTACTTGCAGGTAATGCTTTCATTAAAATGTTAGCTAGCACATTATAGAATATGACTTGTTTTCCTACTCTAAATGCAATTTCACATCTTTCCAGATTCATTCCTGGAGAGGCCACTATATATATGTGTATATATATATATGTAAAAAACTCTCAGGAGACTAAATGTCTGTGCTACTTGTTTTCTACATTTATCCATAGCTCTGCTCTGCAGAATGTTTCTTGAAATTATTTGTTGGCCTTTTTTGCAAACTGCCACAACCATGAGCCATTAGGATTTGAGTTGTTAAACCCTGATTTGCTGAAACAAGTAAATGTGGCAGAGCAGAGCAGAGCATTTTTCTGGCTATGTAATTTCCCATGTAATGCTCATTCTGCAATTCTTATATTTTCATATAGACATTATTGTCAAATATCCCAGTATCAGCAGTGTCAGATTCTGACAATTCCTTAATTAAACTCTACTGTTTTAAAGAGCAAAAGTTTATACTTGCTAAGCCACCCAGTCTAGATAAGAGGGAAGGAAATTCATTATTTTGTTTGCATGACACTATGGAAACTTACTATTTTTAAATGATTTTCTATAAAGATTGTTCTCATGAATGTCCTCACACCAAAAAAAAAATAAATTACTGTTTATTAACATATGACCATCTAGCTCTTGCTAGATATGGTTATATTGGTAACAGTGAAGCAGAGCTGAAGACTACAAAATTTGCTCTTCACTGAGAAGGTCAACACAAAAGAGACCCAGGAGACTTAAGTTCCAAGATGTCTGGAAATGTTTCATTATGTTTCTTTGTGTAATTTAGACTTTGTGGGTAATTTTTTGTTCAGGGGGCAGTACTAGCAGCTGTGTCAAGCCACAAATTCAACTCCTTCTATGGTGACCCCCCTGAAGAGCTGCCAGACTTCTCTGAAGACCCCACCTCCTCAGGTATTTTAACAGGAAATGTGTTTACTACAGTTACCCTCTCTTAATTCTACATTTACTAATTCAAGCATTTACTAATTTCCCATTCTTTCAAAAAACTGCATATTAAATTAACATCTAAATATGAAAGCAAAAAATCCTTTTCAGTCATAATGGTGTTACTGGTTGAAGAAAAAAACTATCATCTCTACACAGTTTTAAGTTTCTTCAGAAAAGACCTGATTGCTTTCATTTGTTGTATGTATGTACATTTAATTACAAAGAGTGCTATAACCTCACATTTCTCTTTGTGTTACTTCAGCATAAAAACTTCGTGAAGTTTTGTCTTGAACTCTGAGGTAGTAGCAAGATTCTGATATCTTACTAACAGTTATTTATAAAAACAAACCATTGTGTATCTGAATTTCTTGATGTCCTCTTTTAGAGAGTGATATGATTAAGGTGACTCCTATTTGAAGCACACTGCACAGCGTTTCTGATACTGTAGCCCAGACCCCTCCATTTTCAGAGAGACGCAACATTTGTGTTTCAGGGACAAAGGGAAAGACAATACTTCAGCTGTGCTGTGAGCATGCAGGTAGCCCTTGTGCAGGCTAGTGATCTTACTCCAAGTGGTGCTTTTGTCCTCAGCCCGAATTCAGGAATTTAAATAACTTAATAGTCTATATACTAACACAGCCCTATCATAGTTATGCATCTTAATTATGATGTAGTTAGCAAGATCTTCAGCACAAAAGTTTGGATTTACCTATCAGATCTAAAATCAGGATCTAGGAGCAAGTTAAAATGAAAAATCTAAGGCAAATAGGATTTTTATTTTTCTAAACAATTAAATATCACCGGCAGAGTATTTTAGGTAGACACTGACCTTACTAGAAGACATTTCAGTAATTTAGTTACGTGTTCTGAACTGCTGTGTAATTCACTTTCCCAATATTTTTATAGGTTAGAGAATCTTGGAGAGTAAATATGTTAAGTGTTCCTTTTCTGCTGTTCCATACAAGCAAGTAATTTTTATTAATTATTTTGATGTCATTAATGGAGAAATTGGAATCAGCTTTGTTTCAGTCCTTAAATTTCATGTTTTGGAGTTCAGGTCTGAGTACTTAATAAGACTGCATTGTCCTTACAGATGCACACTGCTCCATTTCCATAGAAGTGAATGAGAATCTCAGGCCATCTGTTGCAAAACTTGATGTGCTGTTATTGATCCATATATTCTTTTAAAGAAAGACTAAGTTGAGCTTACTTCTCCCAGAATTACTTAGAGTGCTTCAAGTTGTTTCCAACTGCTTCCCCCAACTTAGCAAAATGAATAGGCCAAATTGATTGACAGTAGCAAGTTTCCTAAACTAAAAACTGCAGTTCCTTTCTCCAGTTTCAGTCTCATGTCAACAGGGCATGTGTCTTCCTTGTAGAATGATGTAATTGCAGATATCTCTATACAGCAAAGGTACAAGTTCTACTTTTTCTGCTCACAGAGTGCAGGAGTCCAGTCCACGTAAGTTCTACAAAGCGTACTGGATCCGTTGTTACCTTGTGGTCATCTGTGAAATAACTGAAACAATAGCTTGGATTTCTCAGCATAATTATTTCCCAAAGTAACACTGATCACACTGATAGGGTAGCACAGTGATCAGAAAAATACATTAAGTGAGTAGTTTTCATGATGTTTTCCTGACCAGCTACAGTAGCTGGCAAGATAAACATCAAGAATTACAAAGAAAGCTGCTGCACTTTTCAGCTTCTGAAAATTGCTGGACATGGAAATTTATTGTTCCCTCTTCAGAAATACTTTAATAAAGTTTTTAAATATTTCTAGCTTGCAAAGATAGGCTTCTGTGACAATTCTAAATTGAACTGGTTTATAAAATTATGATAAAATTCTTGAATTGTAGGAGAATCTTGACTATCTTAAGGTCAGGATTTCTTCCTAACATTTCATGATGTTATTCCAGATCATAGACTGTAATGAAGAGCATTTAATATTTTAAAGGTTGCCACCTGTTTAATTCTCCCATAAAATTTCATGAAGCTTGTCATTAAGATTACATGATTTGTCAGAAATAGCCAAATGTAGAACTCCTAATGAGGTGGAGATGCAGAAATAAAATGCTTAAGTTATGCAAACTGTAGATTCTGTCCTCCTCTAGGTCTTTCTAAACACTGAAAGAGAAAGTTTCAGTTCTTTTTTTCAAGATTAGTCCACAAGTGTTCTTCCTCAGGGCTCAACATCTTCCTATGCTACCAGAGTAACAGGCTGGGGTATGAAGGCATAGCAAGCAAGATGACTTTTTAGAAATCAGAACAGAGAGCTTTCCAGTAAGGGTCAGCAAGTTGCATAACTCAATTATAAGGGAATTATGCTACTGGGCTAAACTATAGTAGTTATTCACCCAATGACCTCTGTCCAGCAGAGAAGAGGAATCAGAAAAATGAGAGAAGACCCAAAGGTTGAAATAATGACAGATTTA
The DNA here is from genome assembly GCA_013396675.1 of Eubucco bourcierii. Lineage (NCBI taxonomy): Eukaryota > Metazoa > Chordata > Aves > Piciformes > Ramphastidae > Eubucco > Eubucco bourcierii. Next base: position 348,998 of record VWZE01013301.1, read on the forward strand.
ATGAAATAACCAAATGAAAACCGATGTCAGTATAATATATATAAAGTTATACTCAGCTCAGCAGAACTGCAATAGTCACAACATCCAGGAAAGCAGCCCTCAAGGGCAGAAGAGGGACAGGGTTAAGGAAGAGCCCATATAGAAAGCTCTCACAGGAGGCTTCCCTCTCCTCAGCAGACTTCCTTCTTTATACTGAATGTGATGCCCATGGTAGGGATACATCTGTGAGCCAGCTCAAGTCAGCTGTGCTGGCTCACTGAGAACTGCTAATGGCCTGCAGCCCATAGTTGGCCTGGGATTCTGTCTCAGCAAAACTAGGATTGGAATGAACACAGATAAATTTTGTTTATGTGCTGGTTTGAGGCTAATTGGAATATTTTAATACAGAAAATTACACTGTAGGCTGTGGAAGGAAAACATCATGATGTCTACCTCACTCATAGGCTTGCTAAGAAACTGGTTGGGAACAATAACCAAAACATTAGATAAGTCAGTCTCTGTCTGACTCTTGCTGGATCTAGCAGGTTCTGGCTCTGACTCTCTGCTGATTAATTTTCACTAACCACTTTTCTTCTAACCTCTCTGTCTGGTACTCCTAATTTACCTTGTTTGTAAGGCAAACCTTGGGGTAAGGTACAGGGGTGAGGAGAAGGTGGAAGGGTGGTTGGGAACCCCTCCTGGGGTCTCTGATTTCTGGGAGGGGTGTTGTGTTGCTGTATTACCTTCAACTTGTATATTTCTGTAAATATTCTTGTATATAGTGTATATATCTACCTGTACATTGTGCTGAGCTGTAAATAGAGCTTCAGTCCTTAACTTCCAGCCAGCTGAGTTCTAGTCTGGGTCATTTTACAAAGTGTGGAGGGGCAGGTAACTCCCAAACCTTCACAGTTACCCTCTTCCTTTCATTCATGCAGAGCGTGTTCTTAATTCTTGGTTCCCGCAGCTTGTTCTGGATTATGTTTCCTCTTGTATCAGCAGCTGTCCTCTGAAGGGCTTCATCCTGATATTATTCTGTTAGCATTTGGTCATGTGGCAGAAGTCAGTCTTGCTAAATTTTGAGATAGTGTGATAAAGGCTTTTAAAATGCTTTTAGCTATTAGGTAAATATTTTTAAACTAAAATATTACTGTACTGCTGGTAGGCTATGTTCAGTGACTTCTTCAGTAGAGCCACTAAACCACTCAGATTACAAGCACCTTGCAAATGTTTTTCCTAGCATGTATAACATTTGTTTTTCAGGTTGCCTGTCTTCAAGACATTGTGAAATATCATTTTCCCAAGACAGTGAATGTTTTGGGTATTTTTAACATGTTCAAACAAACATAAATCAGAAGTTAGCAATCAGCAGCCTTTAAGGTTCACTCTGGAATGTGAGAAAAATTGGCCCCCATAGAGAGTATTTGAAGTGGACAATGAAATTAAGTGCTGCGAAGTTCAGTTTGCTCTCTGCTGCCCTTACCTGTCCAAATTGCTCCTCTCTCCCCTGCCCTCCCTGGCCCTCCTATCACCTGATAGCAGTTTAGATCAAGACAGAAGATTTCCTCTGCTTCCCTCATATGCTGACCATTTGTCCCCTAACAGAGAGTACTGAAGTGTGATTTTCAAGTGTTTTGGTGACGGTACCTCAAGATGAGGAATAAACATGACCAGTGTAAAGCTTTTTTTTTTTTTCTCCTTTTGCTTCTTCAGCTCCTGCGTTTTGCAGCAGTCCAAGGAAGGGCTGGGAAACTGTTGAACATTTTGATTTCAGAAGCTGAGTTCAGGAAGAGCTTTTAGTTCACTTTAAAGTTTTAAGTAGATTCAGGATGTTTAAATTTTAGACCAACAGGTAAAAAAAGACCATGTATTGAAGAGGGCTTTTAGACAATATTAAAATGTATTTCCAAAAACCTTTCTGTAGCCACGTTTTGAGAGCTCCTGAGTCAGTGATGGAGCTAAACCAGTGGAGAGTCCATAGCCCTTGGACAACCAATTAAAGCAAATCTTGCCTTTTGGTTAAAGAGCTTTCCTCTGTAGTGTCTCTTGAATTGTTTGCTTTATGGTGCTTATATTCTGCAGTGTGACAGGTTTCAGAGTATCTTTTGTCTGCAAAAGGTTTTAGATTTATAAGGCCACTGCCATGTTCTCATTTCACCACAGAGGAAGTACAGCAACATCATTTATAAGAGACTGACTGACCAAATGTATTTATTACTTAGCCTAGGCTAACAGATAACACCATTGTAGTACTGCTTCCACAGTATGACAGCTTGGGAGAAAAATAACATTCACCTTACAATTTACTGTTACTAATTCTTTATCTGGCATTACAGGTACAACTGTCTCAGTTTTGAGATCATGAGTTTGAGTGTTCCCAATACTCCATTATTTTATTAATTTTTAGCTATTTAATCTTTGTTCTGGTATGTTTAAATAAAAACTTTTAAGTGTGTGAAGTCACTGTTAATTAAAATCAGTAATAAAATTGTATTTCTAATTGATTCCAATAATGGGTCTATCTGGAAGTTTTGTAAAAAAGATTCTTTCAATATAATATTGCTACATTCTTGTAAATGTCTTACTTATTATGCTGCCATGTTTCATTTGCAGTATGTTGAAATAGTTTGTCAGTTCACCTCTTAAAATATTCTTACTTCAAATAATTTGTTATCCATGAAATTTATAAAATAGTTTAAGCAATGCTGGAAAAAGTCTGATCTTATGGATACACCTCACAATGCATACGTACATATACTGCCTTCCCAATCCCAAGTGTTTGCTTTCCTCCCATCCCAGACCCCAAGTCCCTTTGCTTCACACATAGAAACCATATTAAAAAAATATGGGGGGAGGGGGATTCTTGTTCATACAATTTTGTGGCTGAACTTGTAGTGTGCTAGGTTGCAGCTTTATAAATCGCTTGCTCTGAAATCTTCATACTGTTTGTTGTTTGTCCAAATGCTGCCTTCCTACTAGGACTTCTAGCAGCAGAAAGTAGGTATCCCTTCGTTTTCCTTTAAGGCTTGTCATTCAGCTTTGGAGTGTGTCTCTGCATGTTTAAAAAATCAGCTTTCTTCTCTTTGCTATTTTCAGTTTTAATACTGCCTGTTCAAGACAAAAATAACCTGAGTGTTTGGGTTTGGTTTTTTGCTAGATCTGCCTATAACTTTGAAAGTTTAATTAACCAGAAGTAATATGATTTCCAGGGGATTCTGAAGATTCTAGTTTAGAGGCAGTATTAAAATTGCTTGGGGTTTTGGGTTTTTTTGGTTTTTTTTTTGTTGTTCTCAATATTTGTAACACAAGTGATTATAAAAAATCATTTTCATTAAATTAACAAGTGATAAAATGGTTTGGGTTTTAGTTCCAAAATCAATATTTTCATGAACTAATGGGCTTTTTTCTCCTAACACTAAACATACAATAATTGTTGTATATTATTTTGTTGAAACACCTTTGCATGAACTTTCTTGATCATTCTGTGCTGATGTGTTACCTGATATATGCATATACATTGTGTATATACATATACCTGATGTAAATAATCCAATATGTGTCTTCTTAATGAAGAAATATTATTGGCGTGTAGGGAGGAGATTCTGCTGCAAGTTAGCTGCACACTCCGTGAGAAACTGAAAGCACAAACACTTTTAAAACCTGCAACTATGCTAGACAGAGGAAAAGGTGTGAAATTCTAAACCCTTTGACACAATCTGCAAGCATTTCAAAAACAACAAATTCAGCATCTCAAAATACAAGCTATGAAAAAGTGGGTGTTCTCCTGCAGCATTTTACACTTTGTAGGCTTAACAGTTCTTCCTTCATCCTAGGTCATGCAGCAAGACATGCGTCTGTGTCTCTATTTCTGGGCCAAGTCATGGATTTTGTTGTTGTTTGCTTCATTCTTTTGATCTCATTGGTTGTGGGAGATGTTGTTGCTTGTCCTGCAACTGACAACCTCAGAATGGCTGTCCAGTAGTACAAGAATGAGAACTCAGGGGACTTTTATACAGTTGTAGTAAAAAGAAGAAACCTCCTACAGAGCCTCTGCCACTGATTTTTGGTTTTGCGTAAAGAGTTCCTTCAGTCAACTGACTGACTGTCTGAGTGTGCTGCCCTTATACTTGTCACAAGAGGGTTTCCATATAATTTTGCGATGTGGAAGAAAGTAGCTAAGGAAGTAATAGTGAAGAACACTTACTTGTTAAAATATTTGGTTAGTTGCATATGAACTGTACGATGCAGGACCAGTCTGAAAAACAATGCCAACTCACCATACATTTATTTAGCAGCACACTAGACTGCCTTCTGTCATGTTTGAGGCTAGTTTGGCAGCGAGAGATAGCTGGGGAAATGAATTGGCAAACTCTGTATAAAGCTCTCAATTCAGAGACAGGAGAAAGCTAGAAATGTGCATAGTCACAGAGCCCCTGTGCATGTAGAAGAAAATAAAGGCTATCTTCAAAATAAACATCTCTCCCCTGCCCCTCACCACACCCCACTTTCTTTTTCATATTTCCATATGTAGTACTCATTGCTGTATTCCTGCTTCTGTGTAAGACATTTTCCGTTTTGGGGGTATGTTTTGGTTGGTTTTTTCTTCATCATGGCTTTTCCTCTTTCACCGTTTTTTTCTCTGCTGCATCTGTTTTCTTTGGTTTTCTGCTCTGAATTTTACATGCTTTTATTTGCCTTCTTGTATTCAGCAGGTGTTCTTACCTTTTTAATTCAGTTGTGAACGTCAATAACTTGTCCATAGCCCAAACTGCCTGCTTTCTGCAGTTTCACTGTAGTACTCATAAACCTTCATCTCATTAGTTCTCTCCCTAGACTCTCCCTGATTGTTCCACATATATATATATATAAAGTGTTTATATATATATTATTGCCATCTCAGCTGCCTCAATTGCTTAGCACTATGTACATATAGGAACTTATTTGTAAATTTAGAGTGTCTAAACTTGGCTGTTTGATTTCTGACCAAAAAGGAAGAGGTCCTTAAACACTATGTAGCTCAAATTTGAGGAGGATGGAATCCTTACTTGCCTTTCATTTTAACTGCACTGTTGTGTATATATGTGAAAGATTTATCTCCCACTTTGTTTTAAGCTAATATAGGCATATGGAGATGTAGATAGATACAGAGACACAGACAGACAGAGAGAAATTTACATGTGCTTTGGCTGTCATCTGTCCTTACAGAGATAGTTGCTCTGGAATATAGTGAAAAGCAAGGAGCAACTACTTACAGTGTGAGATTAGAGGCATCTCAAATCCAGTGATTTTTTTTGCAGCTATGGTTTAAAGCAATGAAGAGCAGCTGGTACTCAGCTGGCTTTCTCTTAATCTAAGAAGTTACGTCAGCAAAAGTAGTGGAAAGGTCCCATCTCTGTACAAAGTATCTTTACAGGACCAAAAGGAACTAGAGCATCTTACACATTTTTAACTCCTGTCCGTTGCTACAAAGGCAAACGTGGCCTCATATGTAGTGTCAGCATAATGTTTGTAGTTAGGCTGACTTTGAGCCCAGACTTTCATATTTAGCTGGTTTTGGATGCATACATGATTGTGATTTGAAGACCTCAGCTGCCAGACACCCTGTCATTTCCACAACATTTTGATCTCCTCAGTTATCTAATGTGTTAAATACTTATGCCTTGTGGTTTTAAGGTATCATAATGAGATAAAAGCAAAGCAAAACTGCAGAAGGCACTGATTTGTGCCGGTATGACCAAATAGATCATTTGAAGATATGAGTGTCACTGGAGTCTTAGAGCAGAAGAATCTTTGGTTTATTTCTCATACGTGGAAAAACAAAAATAAAATCCATGAAACTTGAATTTCACATTACAGAGTTGGTTAAAATCATCTCGTTGTTACTTCACTAGATGTGTTCTATCACAATTGCATGATGCTTGTAAGAAACTTTCTCTGAAAGTAGCAACACTTTATAATAATTTCCATATTTGGATGTTTTATGCGATATTATCCAGTGACTTCACTTAGGGATTCTAATGTTTGATCTCTTTAAAACCTAATTTCTGATGATTTTCTTCTGTCCTCACTGTATGTGCTAGCCTCAGACCCCTTCATAAAGAAAGTGAAATGTAAATTATACCTTCTGAAATGCATTTTTTAATGTCATTTCCAGCGCACAAGAAGGCAGATGTGAGATTAATTTAGGAGAAAACAAATTGTTTGTAGATTGAATAGCATAAGGAATGAATTGTGATATGTAGAGAAATTGCAAATAGCAGCTAAGCTTTGCTTAGTTATTTAAAAGACGCTGTAAAATCTTCAAGGCTTAGATACTTACCTATTTATGCAATATAGAGAATAATTGAAAAGCTATTCCAAATTAAGGTAGTTTATAAGTATGAACAGGATTAAAATGAGTGGTCAGTGTCAGGAACTGCATTTTATAGTTCTGCATATACGAGCTTTAGATTTGATTTTATCAGTGTCTTTTTAATTAAAATATGCTATTAATATAATGGTTATTATAAGGTCTTCTGCAGAGTCATTTCCTGGAACACTGATTGCCAGGACACTTGCGAAAAGGGTCACGGGTTTGTAGTTTTGTATTCAAACATGGTCATAGAATCACAGATTGCATTAAGTGGGCTTTGAACCCAGAAAGTAAAGGGTTGGGTTGGTTTTTTTCCTTTTAAAATTAATGTCTGAGCATGATAAGAATAGAAATGAAAGAGAACTTAAAGAAATTCTCTTCTGCCAACTGCATCATGGAAAGTCAAGCACTTTCCTTCAGGCTTGAAGATTTCTTATAGATTGAGGGAGGTTCTCTTCCCCCTCTACTCTGCCCTAGTGAGCCCCCACCTAAAATATTGCATCCAGTTCTGGTCTCCCCAGTTCAAGAGGGACAGGGATCTGTTTGAGAAGAGTAGACTGAGAAGGGATCTAATAAATGTATATAAATATCTGAGGGCTGGGTGTCAAGAAGGAGGGGACAGCCTCTGCTCACTTACGCCCTGTGACAGGAAAAGGGGCAGTGGATGTAAACTACAGCACAGGAAGTTCCACCTCAACCTGAGGAAGAACTTTACTGTAAGGCTCACAGAGCACTGGAACAGACTGCCCAGGGAGGTTGTGGAGTCTCTTTCTCTGGAAACTTTCCAGACCTGTATGGATGTGTTCCTGTGCAGCCTGCACTGGATTCTATGATCCTGTTCTGGCAGGGAGGGGAGGTTGGACTCAGAGATCTCTGGAGGTCCCTTCGAACCCCTGACATCCTGTGATCTTCATCAACCTTTTGCTGACACACAGCAAATGTTAACAGAAACTGAACACAGTCCCTTTTGATTAGCTAGACAATGTTTTTATTCTTTACCTTTGAGGCTTAGTTTACCAGCAGATTCCCAATCCCTGTATTTCCTTAGATTTCCTGCTCTGCTTCCCATTGTGGAAGCTGTAGTGCAATGGACAGACAGTTCCTTTAAGCTGAGCATGCCTTTTCGTTGTCAAAGGGCAGCTTTTTCTCTTCTTCAGTACATCTGACTCAACAATATGGTAAACCATTGGTTTTATTTGCTTAGTGACCACCACCCTTTAAAGGAACATCACTTAAATTAATGCCTCAGTTGCAAAGAAGTAGCCAAGCACCTTTAATGGGAGAGGTCTAAAAGGTGATATTGCCTCTGAAACCTGACATGAGTGAGGGAAGCGCTGTGATTCTTAACCTTCATGTACAAGGAACTGTGAGGAGAATCCTAGATTTGTATTGTGTCGTGCGAGAGTTTATAACATGTAACTTATAGAATCATAGAATGGTAAGGTTGGAAGAGACCTCACATGTCATCTAGTTCCAACCTCCTGCCATAGGCAGGGACACCTCCCACTAGTACAGCTCACTCAAGGCTTCGTCCAACCTGGCCTTGAACACCTCCAGGGAGGGAGCAACCACAACCTCCCTGGGCAACCTGTTCCAGTGCCTCACCACCGTCACTGTAAAGAACTTCCTCCTAACATCCAGTCTAAATCTCCCAACTTACAGTTTAAACCCATTACCCCTTGTCCTGTCATTGCCAGGCCTTGTAAATAGTCCCTCCTCAGCTTTCCTGTAGGCCCCCTTCACATACTGGAAGGCTACTATCAGGTCCCCTCAAAACCTTCTCTTCTCCAGGCTGCAGAGCCCCAACTCTCTCAGTCTGTCCCCATAGGAGAGCTGCTCCAGCCCTCTGATCATCTTTGTGGCCCTCCTCTGGACCCGCTCCAACACTTCCATGTCCTTCCTGTGCTGAGGGCTCCAGAACTGCACACAGTACTCCAGGTGGGGTCTGACGAGAGCAGAGTAAAGTGACAGAATGCCCTCCCTTGCCCTGCTGGCCACGCTGCTCTTGATACAGCCTAGGACTCGGTTGGCTGTCTGGGCTGCATGTGCACACTGCAGGCTCATGTTGAGCTTTTCATCAACCCAGACCCCCAGGTCGTTTTCCTCAGGGCTGCTCTCCAGCCATTCACCACCCAGCCTGGATTTGTGCTTGGGATTGTGCCTACCCAACTGCAAGACCAGAACTTATTTGACCATCTAAGCCATGAGGTCACAAGTCTTGTGTAGTAGGTTTTTGTGTATTTTGTTGTGTTTATTTCACTTTTTCAGGGTTTTCCTTATGTGGTCAAGAGGAGTTTGACTTTGTTGTTGTTGTTGTTTTTATTACATTCTGAACATGAAATAGGTTACAAAAGGATTTGAGTTAAGGAAGGCTGGCAAGAATTGTTCATGCAGTGGTGGATGGAATTGCAAGAAATACAGCCGATTCTTAGATACTATCTGTCTTGACAAAATGACACTGGAAAATGAATAAATAATCAGAATAAACAGAATAATGAGAAAGCAGTTAAATACAGATTGTGTTGAATTCTGTATCTAGAATTAAGAAAATATTTATGCAAAAGAATTCGTCAGTTCCCTGTCAGACACCAGCATTTTTGCAGACTAGCACTGGATATGCTACCGTCTTTCCAGATGCTTATACCACCTCAGAAAAACTGAAAACATGGGCTCTGGCTGTTCAGATAAACCAAAGCTATCATTCTACATACATAAGTGGGAGCCACCAATGAGATCTGATTTTTAAAACTAATTGCTCCACAAGGAATCAACATAGGCTGATTTACTATGGATTTGTGTTATGTTTCTGTATCTTCCCCAGTTGTGAGTTCAACTCTTCCGTTGGACTTCCACCTTCCATAACACATCTTGTTTCTCCTTTTTATCCCCCAAATCCTTCTCTTCTCTTTTCAACCTTATGCCATATAAAAATCATCTCCATCTTCCTATGACCAAAACCAATCAACTGGTCAAAAGGCAGCAAGTACTATACCTGCATCTGAGATAACCAGGCAAGCAGAACAAACAGAATAAAAACTGGAGCTCATGTTACAGACTTCTTTTCTCTGGAGGACAGAGTCGTCAGGTCTTTCTCGCTCTTTCCTAATGTATCTAGATGTTAAATGAATCTGTAAAAGTGTTGGGTCCTTCAATTTTTTACTCATTTTGAATATGTATTTACAATTGGCCAGCAGTGAAAAAAGAGAAGGTTAGGGTAAGACTGGTTGCGAACAGACAGTTTGGCAGATACTCCAAGTAATTTCTTAAGATATTCTTGGAAACCAGGCTAACATAGAATAAAACTAAGCTTAATAAAAACAAAGACATATAAATAATTTTTTTTAAAATAAACTTTCCTCAATTAAACAATTTCTTATGTATAGTAATACTATATATGGACACTGATGACAAAATTTATTCAGTGAGTTTTCCTGTAAAAACACCAACTTTAAGTTCCTGCTCCAGTCATAACAGATGAAGTAAAAGTTTCCTTTTCTAAAGTTCAGTTTACTGTGGCTCTTTGCTTTATTGATTTTTTTTTTTCTTTTCTTCCTCTTTATTCCCCTATAGGAGCAGTCTCACAGGTGCTGGACAGCCTGGAAGAAATTCATGCACTTACAGACTGCAGCGAAAAAGATTTAGATTTTCTTCACAGTGTTTTCCAGGATCAACATCTTCACACACTACTAGATGTAAGTTTCCTGTTATAAACAATTTGGATGCTCTTCTGTATCTGCCATTCATTGACTAATACTTACTTTTGTCCCCAAAGTATTCTTGGGGGGGGAGTGTTCTTGGTTGGTTGGGTTTTTTGTTTCATACCAAAATGAATTTATTTAGGTGTAGAATTTAACAATCAGTTAACCACTTTACACAATAATAGATTTTAGGGCTATACATACAGAATATTTTAGGATATATAAGTAGATAATGACTTGGTTTGAATTACTAGCTTTGCTTAAAAATACTTTATCAGAATGGGCTACCTGTAAGCATAGTTCGATCTCTGGCACATGTACAATTCAGCTGTGATGTCAGATGGTTCATAATTGATTGAGGCTTTCTTTTTCTTCCAGAAAACTAACTCAGATATACATAGATAGATAGATATAGATATGTATATGTGTATGTATATGTATATGCATACAAAGATGATCAGATAATATAATCTGAATGACAAATAAAAATCTGGGTCGGAAGACAATAAGATGAGTGTAATAAGAACCAAAACACTTGTGTCATTCATGCAGAAAGGTTTTAGATATTTATTAGCCTTTTTGGTTGTTGTACAATTTCCTGGGCTTTGGTAAACCAACTAGCCTTAGTTAAAGGCAGGTCTGCCAGGCATTGACTTAGGCTTCTTCACTGCTTTTCCTTTTTTCTGTTGACTTTCACTAATTATATTATTTCTGTAATGGTCTGTTGTAGCCTTTTAAACTATAAAAAAATGTAATGAATTCATACCCTATTGCTATTTCTTTTTATTTAAACGTCATAGTCATTCACTTAGAAAAGGATGCATTTAAATGCACACTGTAAGAACAAAAATGCTATTAAAAATGGTTTATTTATTATGCTGTGTGGAAGCAGAATCTTCCCCACAGATGCTTTGATTAGAATAATGGAGAGTAAAATTAGATTTCAGTGTCACGAAATATATATTTGAAGCAAGTTGCAGAGTATTATTTGAATGGGGAGCTTTTTAATTGCAGTAACTTCAGTGTGGGAGACTAATTTCTCTCTGTGTATTGGTACTATTCCAGTTTCTATCAGAACACTGGGAAAAACATAAATTGTGCCTGGATGAAGTTCTGTCTGAGAAACTCTTTATCCTTCTTGGGAAATACAGAGTTAATGAGACCACCACAAGTCACCTGTAAAGCATTTTATTCCACTCTGCAGGAATTTCCTGACCTGTTTTCAATATACAGCTCTTGCTTTGTGTTAAAACTGTTTCTCTTCCTTGGCCTTTTTCCACAGTGAAATTTTCTTTTTCATGTTCCTAGTCTTTCTCAAGAATTATTTTTAGATGAGGCACATGATAATGATAGGTTACTTCTGCTGCTGAAATCACAGAACTCACAGAAACATTCAGGTTGGAAAAGACCCTCAGGATCACCAACTCCAACCTTTATCCCTACTCTACAAAGTTCTCCCTTTAACCATATCCTCAAGCACCACATCCAAACGACTTTGAAACACATCCAGGGTTGGTGACTCAACCACCTCCCTGGGCAGCCCATTCCAGTACCTGACCACTCTTGCTGGGAAAAAATGGTTCCTAATGCCCAGTCTAAACCTACTCAGTCGCAGCTTGAGGCCATTCCCTCTTTTCTATCACTAATGAGCTGTGAGAAGAGACAAACACCACCCTCTCCACAACATCCTTTCAGGTAACTGTAGACAGGAAAATACCTTTTCTTCTGATCTCTTTTTCTGAAAACAAAAAATAAACCCAGATAAATTACAGTCTTTGTGTTCAGAGTGCTAGTTACCCATGTGTTGTTCTTTACAGGTACATAGATCACAAATTGTAACTCTTCTTTCTCAGTTACTTTGGTGCTGGGAGGGAAGGAATGCCTTGTGCTGGTTTGAGGCTAGTTGGAATATTTTAATAGAGAAAATTACACTATAGGCTGTGAAAAGAAAACATAGTGATGTCTACTTCACTCATAGGCTT
>VWZE01013301.1:361435-444831 GCA_013396675.1 Eubucco bourcierii
AGGCCAGGCTGGATGAGGCCTTGAGTGACCTGTTCTAGTGGGAGGTGTCCCTGCCTATGGCAGGAGGTTGGAACTAGATGATGTGTGAGGTCCCTTCCAACCTAAACCATTCTATGATTCTATTCTATGATTCTATATATTTCTGTTAAGGCTTTTCCATTTGGGTGCCAAAACTGTCCAAAAAAAGGACAACGAAGTGTCGGATACTGATTAATATTCACACCGGGGCAGGTCCTGCAATAGACTAGCAGATCACAGTATCACCAAGGTTGGAAGAGACCTCAATGATCATCAAGTCCAAGATCAAGTCCACAGACCTCAAGACTAGACCATGGCACCAAGAGCCACGTCCAAACGTGCCTTGAACACCTCCAGGGACGGTGACTCCACCACCTCCCTGGGCAGCCCATTCCAGTAGCCAATGACTCTCTCACTGAAGAACTTTCTCCTCACCTCCAGCCTAAACTTCCCCTGGTGCAGCTTGAGACTGTGTCCTCTTGTTCTGGTGCTGCTTGCCTGAGAGAAGAAAGCAACCTCCTCCTGGCTACAGTCACCCTTCAGGTAGTTGTAGAGAGCAAGAAGGTCCCCCCTGAGCCTCCTCTTCTCCAGGCTAAACAATCGCAGCTCCCTCAGCCTCTCTTTACAGGGCTTGTGCTCGAGGCCTCTCCCCAGCCTCGTTACCCTTCTCTGGACACGCTCAAGCACCTCAATGTCCTTCTTAAATTGAGGGTCCAGAACTGGACACAGTACTCATGGTGTGGCCTAACCAGTGCAGACTACAGGGGGAGAATGACCTCCCTGCTCCTGCTGGCCACACTATTGCTGATGCAGGCCAGGATGCCATTGGCCTTCTTGGCCACCTGGGCACACTGCTGGCTCATGTTTAGGCGGGTGTCAATCAGCACCCCCAGATCCCTTTCTGTTTGGCTGCTCTCCTTACTGAATACTTTAATCATAGGGTGGGGTTTTTTTCCCATTATTTCACAGAATCCTTCTATTCTGCTTGGTAGGATTTTCCTTTTCAAAAATTAGAGAATTCATTTGAAAAACTTCATTTTGTATACTAGAGAGAGTAAAGTGCCCTCTGGAAACAACCATTTGCAAACATTCATTACCTAAAAAAGATTTCTTGAATAATAATTGATCTTATAAAGTAAAAGAGTAACTTTGGGTTGGGGTTTTTTTCCTTGCTTCTTTTAGAAGTGTGATGACCAAAATGTTGGTAAATGCTGTAGGAAATTACTCTGTGTGACATAAAACTGACTGGGTTTATGCCTATATAAAGCTTTATAGATTGCTTCATTCTGGTATTTTGTTTAGATTGTAGGAATGTTATAAAGTTAAGTGAAGGATATAAATAACTTCATGGGAAAAGAGTTAAATTCAAGGAGCGAAACAGCTTTTTATTACCACTGACAGATTTGAAGAACCTTTATCAAATGTTTAAAGTTTTTGGTTTGTTCATTCTTTCTTGAAGTGACTTTCATGAAAGAAATTATGGGAGGCGTTACTGGTTTGTGTCAGCAGTACTGATACAGAAGTTGGAAATAAGTGTGAAGAGCTTACTAATTTTGGAGGTGTTGTTTGGCTGTTTTCTGTGTCATGACAAAAGATTTTATTTTAATGAATATTTGTTTTGAAAATCACACTGGGCTTCAAGGTTAATTCTAACGAGGAAGATCTTTCACACATTATGTTTAATCTCTATCAGTGCAGCAAAGTAAACAAGGTTTGCTAAAAAGTAAAACCAGAGGCTGCTATTTTATGCAGCTGTCTACATCGAAGCAGACAAGAGCAACCACTCTCCTGTTAAATCAAGTGGTTTGGTCACCTCTCCAAGGAGCTCTCTCTGGGTGATTCTGAATGCAGATGTCGTTGGATTTACAAGTGAGATTTTCACTCAGCGGGAGAACAATATCAGCTTTTGTGTGACTGGGGCCTCTCTATGCTACTGGCTTTGTCTGCATCTGTCTGTCTTGAGTCAGATAGTTCTCTAGGCTGATATCTCTTGGCTGTTAATTTAAGAAGTTTGGTACATTACTTTTGTAGATGGAATCATTAAGGTGAGTGGTGCTGTTTCTGTAAGTATATCTGTGATAGAAGTGTTAGAACTTTCAAGAAAGATTATTTTACGTTTTGCTGGTGTACCACATCACACACATACAGTTGTAACTAAAAGAGATTACATGCGTTGTGGAGTAGCTGTATGTGTCATATTTATGTGTGTAGCCACTTCTCTTTAGAGTTTAATTTGTATTCATGATGCATAAAGTTAAACCATACTGATTTTTAAAAGAGAACCTTTTTTTTAGGTCTGTTGTCCTTTGCTGCTAATGCTGTTGTTTCAGAGGAACGCACATCCCTGCAAAATTCAGAGTTCTCTTAGTATTTCTTTTGAACTCAGTCATGCAAACAGATTAGTTCCTAACTCCAGACTTTTAAGGAAGCATATTTTATCTTTTGCTAGAATGTTGTTGGCATCTCAGTTTAGCCTCTTACATGGTTGGCTAAAGCCTTTCTACTGGATTTGTTTTCATTTGTTCTGTTTACCCTCTCAGTGATGGACATTGGCACAGTAAATTTGAATTACTTTTAGAAATGTAGCAGTTATTTACCAGTGTCCACCCATGGCTGATACCGTGCTTCTCTGTTTGGAAATGTTTTAATTCTTCATACATTTATTCCTGATCTGCTCTCTTCTGAGCAAAGATCATTTAATTTAACAATTCTATTATATATTTTGGGGAGGGGGAGGAAAAACAAAACAAGAGTCATTTGATTTTTATTTTCAGTATGTTGTTTTTCCTTCATTCTTTTAAGTCATGAATAGACTGGTGGAATATCTATCATGCAGTATAGGAATGAAAATTAAAACAGCAGAGGTGTTTTGGCTTGAATAAAAATGGGTTTTTATGTGAATCACATAGCATGGTTCAAGTTTTTTTGGATCAGCTTTGGTCCTTACCCTCTCGAATACTGATTATGTTAAAACTAATAAGTGGAGCGTGTTTTAGTGAAATTTAATGCATTCGTTTTGCAGGAACAAGGCAGAAAATGTATTAATTGTAGATGTCTGACTAAACACCCTCAAAATGTGTAATGTGTATATGAAATAATCCTTTCTAATTTTTAAAACGTCTTGTTTTCCTGTTTTTAATTATCCTTTAGGTAATAGGTTTATAAGACAAAAGGAAATGGGAAATATTTGTAAAAAGAGAAAGAAAATGGGGGAGGGGGGTGGAAAGAAACTGTTGGCAGGAAAGCACCTTGCTATTTGGGGAATCAAATCTGGCTTTTATCCCAGTCTAGCAGAGGCAGCAGGCTCAGCCCCAGGGAGTGGGAGGGACTGTCTCTCGCAGTGCAAAAGAAACTCCTTCCCCAAGAAGTATAGAAGGAACAATGACCAAGCCTTAGGGAGGACTGTGTGAAGAATTCTTTCAGCAGGTGGGCTGGATCATCATCACCAGTGCAGCATACTTTTTCTCTGAAAGGTAACTTTTCTGGAAGGCCATCTCTGAACCAACACTGAAGTAGAGACTGTCCTGGAATTTCTTCTGCTTTGCTGGATAATCGTTCTCTAACATACCTTAAATTTCCAACTTCCATCATATCTTTGCATTTCATTTTCTGTGTTCCTGGGATATGCAGAATACTGTGCTAGCTAACATTGTCTCATAGTTTTCTTGTTCTTCCTGTTTCTCTGTCTTACAAATTTATATGGAAAATTTGTCTTACATTTAGTCTTCTGAGAAGAAATCACTTTGTTCCATGTTTTTATAATCTGTAATACTGACATGTTAATTTAGTTCATAAATGCAAGATTAATAGAAATAAGAGTTACTATTAACTTTTAGATTGATTAAGGTCATTTTTTGAGAAATGTATGTGTCCACCACGTTCCAACAATGCAAAATTCTGTGTTGGATTGCATGGCATTGTGATAGTAGCTTTGTTACACTTAACTTGTTTTCTTTTCTAACTAACATTCTAACATTTCTGAATATTTATAAGCTTAGCAGTGGTATGGTGAATCATTCAAGTAAAATTCAACTTAATCAAGTATGTACTTTAAATGAGGATTGTACTATTTAGCCCAGTGCTCCTGGCCCAATGTCATCTTCCTTATATTGCTGTGTCATTGTCTGTGCAAGCCTGTGTCTGTGTCTAGTGCTATATCTCATTCTGAAAGCATTAATCCGCAGTCTCTTTAGTATGCGGAGTTTAAAATGCCCCTGATTAAAATGTACTTTTCTATTACTGGGCTCTAATCTGTCATAAAACACTAGAATTGTGTTCCTGGCACTTGTAGAGCCTTTAATTAACTCCACTGATACTGTTTTTAGGGTAAAAGAATTGTTTTCCTATTTAACTTCCTATATATTGTTTGTTTCTTTTTACACTGAATGTAGCTTAAGTCAGTTTCTCTTGCCCTTTTAACCATAAGAGATACCTGTTTTGAGGAATTTTCCTTACAAAACCTAAGATTCTCGGGTTTACTATTTCTCCAGGAGCTTCAAACATACTCTGAGAACTGCTGAAGTGCCTAAGATGCAGCCTTGAATAATGCTTCTGCTTTGCTGGTGCTGGAAGCTCTTCTCAGACTTTTTCAGTATGATCTTAGTTTACATTAAAATACCCAAAGGCAATATATTAGCAGCCCAGTAAGCTGTGATTCTATCTTCGAAGTCAGTCAGGCCTCACTTCCTTCTGCTTCCAGTTATTCAAGTAGTTGGTTGATACATGTTGACAGTTCTTTGTACCAACAAGCTCATCACAATATACTTACAGTATATCATTACAAAAAATTTGCATCGATGGGAGAAATAAAAATGGTTGTAACTCTAACAGTAGCACTTCCTGCTGCAAGTTATGCTCAGTGTGACAAAGCAGGTGAGTAGATATGTCCTTTGCTAACCCTTTGCAGTTGTTACAGTTTTATTAGTTATATATGGATTCTGTATCCCCCTGGTATGAGGTTCATGGTCATTAGCATCCTTTTCTTCAAGATGGTGATTAAACCATCAAGAGTTAATTCAACTAACAGAACTGGGAATGAAACCTGTTTAGACTTAACATGAGTCTGTATTTCCTGTTAAAGGTTATTACATTAGTCCACGTTGGAAGTAGCAGGGCAACACAAGGGCAACGATTCTTCTGTTGGCACCGAGATGGCGTCTGCGTAACACAACTTTTTATAGCCCTTCCTGTGTCGAGAGTTTGGTTTTCCCAGGTGCCTACAGAATCATAGAATCATATAGGCTGGAAAAGACCTTTATGATCTTGAAGTCCAAACATTAATCTAGTACACCCAAGTCCACCACTAGACCACGTCCCTAAGCACACTTCCCTGAGCAGCCTCTTCCAGGCCTTGTGTCATGGGTTTAAAGAACCGACAGAGTAAAGCTCTCAAATGAATTGGAGAAAAAAACAGAATTATATTTGGAGAGGGTGTTACAGATAGAAATTACAAAGCAGATACAGAATCCATAAGTGAACCCCCTGAATTTTTCCCCAACCCAAAACTAAAACTGTCATCCCCAGTGCTCCAATTCTCCCCCTGCCATGCCTCTGCCATCCAAGAGGCCTAAGCACAGCCTCCAGAAACCCCCAACCAGGCCTATCTTTACATGTTTGTCCCAATAATGCAGCTCCTGCCTGGCACAAGGCTGGAGGGGGAGGAAGGGAGGAGCTGGCCTTGCCCTGAGCTTATGAAGAGATAGCAGAATTATGGGATTGAATAACAATCTTTCAGTCCCCAGAGGACTCTTTTTAACCTTATAGTTCCCAACGTGGGACACCTTGACAACTTCTTCAGTGAAAAAAAAATCCCTAATATTCAACCTAATCTCTCCTAGCACAACCTGAGGCCCTTTTTTCTTGTCCTTTCACTTGTTAATTGGAAGAAGAGACTGACACCAGTCTCACTACAACCTCTTTTCCAGTAGTTACAGAAAGTGATAAGATCTCTCCTAAGCCTCCTTTTCTCCAGGCTGAACAAACTGAGTCCATTAGCTGCTTCTCTTAAGACTTGTGCTCTAGACCCTTCACCAGTTTGGGTTTGGTTTATCACTGTGGTTTTAAAGTGCAGCATGTATTTCTTTAAGATTATTCAACTCCAGGCTTTGCTTACCACACTTTACAATTTGAGAGAACGTAATTTTAGCTACATATATTGCATATGATCTAGAATCTTACTAGATTGCACCCTCTTTTTGGTAAGCTATATACATGTACTGTCCCACCATACCATTTAATGCCTGCTATCACTTGTTGAGAACTGCAGCATCTGCAGTCAATGGAATTTTTATGAGTATTAATATGAGGTTTTCTTAAAAGATGAGGCAAATGACTGATTCTGAGTCCTAATTTGTAGTGAAGTATAATTCTGTCAGATACTGCAGGCTAGATACCTGAGCAAGGTACTTAGAGGCACCTGAAATTAAATAAAAGCAAATAATGTCTTGTAATTTTGAGAAGTAGTATAGCTGTTTCTTTTCAGCACTTCTATGACTGGATTTAAGGGGAGAAAAAGAAAAAGAAAAACCTTCTTGACGTTCTTGGTAAATAGGAGGCAAAT
This sequence comes from Eubucco bourcierii, assembly GCA_013396675.1. Classification (NCBI taxonomy): domain Eukaryota; kingdom Metazoa; phylum Chordata; class Aves; order Piciformes; family Ramphastidae; genus Eubucco; species Eubucco bourcierii. The sequence goes on from VWZE01013301.1 coordinate 368,013, forward strand.
CAAGAGGCACGATTTAAAAGGATGACTGTGGGGAAAAACACACACACACACCCTGCAATTGATTTTGTAAGAATATATAGTCCTTTGCTCAGCTCTCTTACCTCTGAAATGTGAGGTGTTTGCATTTGCAGAAGCTTTGAGTTTGCAGAGTAGATGGTAGATTCTAGTAAAAAGGAGAACTAGAATTAGTTCATAGCTCATGTATGCTGAAGGTAAAAGTGAGCCTGTTGAAAAGAACCAAAACGTACAAGTCAGATATTACTGAACATCTTGACACATGAGCATATTATTTGAACATGTCTCTGTGAATCTACTTTTAACTGTATCAGGTTAGAAGAAGAGATCAAAGATTGGTTTGGAACAAGCTGTAAAAACATTTGATGTTCTATGAAGACTATAAGAGTGATGTATCATGTAATACACAGAAGTAGAAATAATTCTTTTTCTTATTTTTAAAGCTAAAGTGGCTACTTGTCCAAACTGGCAGTATTAAGAATTGCAGTTTTAAAATGGTTACAGCCATACACACAAGCACAGTGGATTTAGTGTATGAAATGGCAAAGATTTATACATCTTAGTGTGAGGTCAAACTCTGTGTGATTGCTCCACAGTTCGTGACTGCCTACAGCTTCACTGCAGCATTGTAACTTACTGAGAGAATTGAAACTTGGTTACATTTTCACAGACTCACAGAAGGTTAGGGGTTGGAAGGGACCTCTTTTTCCCACAAAAGTTAAGCTCTTGATTTAAAGTAAAACAAGGGATGAAAAAACATGGAATGGTCTCATAAAACAGGATGCAACTTAGAGTAAAAATTGAAATTCCATAGAGTTGATCGAGTTTCCATGGCATCATTTTTTCTTACATGGTGTGTATAAAAGCATAAGAAAATCTGGGTTTATGTTCATTTGTGACACAGGTGTAACTGTCTTTTACAAGCAACACATTATCAACATGCATAAACACAGATGACCTTTTTAAAACAAACTACAGTTAATCTACATTTTGCAGATAAAATTTCCTCTAAAAAATTAAAAAGAATCTCTGTATTTCCATTCTATCACATACATAATCAAAACTTAAAGTGAAAATCAGGGCCCTCTTTGCTATTTTTTTACTTTTTTCTTTCAGGTTGTTTTGTTTTGGTTTTTTTTTTACATAAAAGATAATTGATATGTTATATGAATGTGAACATGTAGAAAGAAACTGAGTATTTCAAATTAGCTTTACCTCAGCTGAAAGTCCAAGTGTCTGAATTAATAAGCTTCAGTGATGGCAGCTGACAGTTCCATAGCATGACAGAAGCAAACACTCATTTGTTCAGACAGAATTAATATATGCTTCAGGCTATCTTGTTCTGTAAATAATATGTCAGAGAATCTTCCCTATAGCTGATTAACTACTTCCCAGAGCATTCTGTTGAAGTAGTTTTGTTTGCTGTTTTGCTGCACAGCATTTCAGCATGTAAGGAGCTTGGATCAAAGGTTGATCAAAGCCTTAGAATAACTGTATCACACAGAAAAAAGCTTGGAAGCTGTGGAGGGCTGTAACCTGTAAAGCTCCAGAAGTCAGAGTAGTCTTAAATGTGCTTTGGACTTTCATACAGACCAGGGCTGTAACATGTGCAGTAGAATTATGCTGGGAAATGAGTACTGGTATGCTAAAATGAAAACAATGAGCTCAGACACAATCCTTAACAGTGAAAAACAGGGGGTTTAAAGGGACAAACTGTCTTCAAACAGAATTGAAGATAAAACAGCTTCTGGCTGTGACCTTCTTAGTGTGTTTCTCAGTAGGAGTTGCTACCTTCAGGGACGGTTTCTTGAGGGCATAGAGTCCCAAGGAAAGAGACATCCATGGGAAGGTCACAACATTTCGCATGGAAAAGATGTGAAACAGAAGTGGCAGAAGAAAGAATGAAGTGGTCTATCAGTTGTCTAATTGACTCTTTAAGTTTAGCACATCTGTGGTATTATTGGTTGTGAATACTATTCAGTAGGTCATAGGTAAACAGGGAACTGTGAATGGTAATAAAACAACAAGCCTGTGTGTTAGTAGATGTTGCTATGCAAGGGGCAGCATCTCCACCTGCATATTTTTAGATGGTAGAAAACCCTAGAAGTGTTATATATACTTATATTGTTCAAAGAGCAAAACTCGTATAAGGATGTGTTTTAATTCTTATTTTTAGATGTTTCCATTTGGGGATTTAATATTTCATAGAATATTTTATAGAATCATGAATTTGAGTTTAGGAATCCAGAACCTGTGTCTGAATTATAACTGAATCCTTGCAAGTTGTGTGTGTGTGTGTGTGTGTGTTGAAAGTTCACAGGTTTTATGCTCTAGCAATTCAGTATCTCTTGTTTCAACAAAAGCTTCTCATTTGCATCACAGAAGTTTCCAGGGTTTGGATAGATAAAATATTTACTGATTTCACAATCTAACTTTGATTGCATTCATAATTAGACCAGATAGTGAGGCTAAATTTCTGCTAGTTACGATGTATCTGAATTTTCCAGTGTGACATGGAGCAGGGTCTGTGCTGGGACAGTGCTCTCACTCCTCTTACAGAAAATTGTTAAAAAGGAATTTCTGCACATCTGAAAAACTAGTCAGAAGAGAAGAGTTTGTTGGTTTGTCTCACCTGCATGATTGTGGATTAGGCTTTGGGCTGTATGCTGTTAAGTATCAGAAGCAATGAGTTCCTTTTGGTCAGGCAAAAGGCAAAGAGCTGGTCAGTTCCTACAAGAGCTGGTCAACTGACAGTGACAGTACTTGACTTGTGGGTATTCTCTTCATAGCATTTCTGTTCTAGCATGCAAAATTAAAAGCAACACTTCTCTTTTTAAGAAGCAACACTAATTATCTGTAATGTCCATTTATGTTTGTTATATCAAGCTTTGCTAATGTATTGGTTATGATTGTTAAGCTTTTCTGGGGCAAGCATTTAATTTTGGTTTTCCATGTAGCGAATGCAGAAGAACTGGTGTTGAGGAGCCTCGAGTGTTAAAAATGCCTGGAAATTTCAATTGCTCTGGCATTTTACAATAATTATTTTTTATTATTTTTTTAAAATTTAATTGCTATATTTATGCTTAGTGCAGAGCAAAATTGCACGTTGAGTTATTGAGGTGAGAGGACAGTTACTTACTTAAAAATAGTGTCTCACCAAAGATGAAACCCATCATTAGGTCATATACATATTTTGCCCTGCTGGATGTTTGTTGATATCACAGAGTGTTAGAGGTTGGAAGGGACCTCCAGAGATCTTCGAGTCCAATTCCCCTGCCAAAAGCAGGATCCCCTAGGATAGTCCACACAGGAATGTATCCAGTCAAGTTTTGAAAGTCTCCTGAGAAGGACGCTCCACAACCTCTCTAGGCAGCCTGTTCCAGTGCCCTGCCAGTCTCACCATAAAGAAGTTTTTCCTCATGTTGAGGTGAAACCTTCTATGTTCCACTTTGAATCCACTGTTCCTTGTCTTATTCCTGTGCACCACCAGAAAGAGATTGGCCCCAGACCCTTGACACCTAACCCTCAGATATTTATAGACATTGATCAAATCCCTTCTCAGTCTTCTCCAGACTAAACAGTCCCAGGTTTCTCAGTCTCTATTCTTAGGGGAGATGCTCAAGGTCCCTAATCATCCTCATGGCTCTCCATTGGACTCTATCTGGCAGATTCCTGTCTCTTGAATTGGGGAGCCCAAAACTGGACACAGTACTCCTTCAGGTGTGGTCTCACCAGGGCAGAGTAGAGGGGGAGAAGACCCTCCCTAGACCTGCTGGACACACTTTTCCTCATGCACCTCAGGATACCATTAACCTGCTTGGCCACAGGGGCATGTTGGTATTATATAGAAAATCATTTTGCTGAGAACAGTGAAGAATTTACCAAATCATTCTGTTTCACAAGAAGCCATCTTTGCTATGGTCTTAGAGTTGCAGGGCTGCCAAAAGACAACCACACTGTGAACAGACTGGTTTTCTGTGATTAAAATTGTGTAGGTAACTGCACACAATAGTGTGTTCTGTACCACGGGAGTATATAAAACCTGGCTGTAGTTTACTAATGCTTACTATATGTCCCAAGACAGTGAGAAAAAATTAGTTTCTTTAAACTGCCAATTGTTTTGGATCACAGTAACATAGCAGCTTGGGTGAAGTGGGCAACTTCAGCAACTCAGCTTTTAAACGATCACTAGATGTAACTAATAATAATATTTTCATGCTAAGTTTTCAGTAATTTCATTAAACAGGATGTGGGGGTAATTTTAAAAAATACTTGAAATCATGTTCATGTTGGGTATCACACATTTTCAGCAGCTTCTGCTACGCTTTGCTCAGTACCATCAGTGCTGGATGCAGTGTCTTAGTGGGTCTGGAAATGGGATACTTACTGAGTTGGAGTTGCTGGAGTTTGGGTAGATTTTGTTTACTTATTTAAGAAAAGGTGAAAAATAATTGTGTGTGCACCTGAAGTACCTCCTGAACTATAACCTAGCAGAAAGATTTCTTCTGAAAACTTACAACAGTCGTCAAGGCTACTTAAACTGTTTGGTATAGCTGTGTTTTGGCAGCCCAAGGTGAAGTCGTTGGCTGTGAAAGAAACTGATTTTGCTTGACTTTTCTACTTTTCTTACCCCAAGGCAGTGGCATAACTGTCCAGAAGGCAAGGGGGTTTGGGAAGTGACATTGTTTCCTCTTTGTATTTATTAGCACGTGGACTCCAGGGGTTCCAGGTGTTAAATTGTTAGAAACACAAAGAACGTTATTGTGCTGTTGGATTGCATTTATTGTCATTTGCGTCTTGTCTAAAAGTGAATGATACCTCATGTGAGGAAGCGAAGTGGGCACTTCTGTGTCTTGGCACTAAGTTCCTCATCCAGTCTCTTTTTAAACACCTCCAGGGATGGTGACTCCACCACCTCCCTGGGCAGCCCATTCTAATGCCAATCACTCTTTCTGTGAAGAACTTCTTCTGAACATCCAAACTAAACCTGCCCTGGCACAACTTGAGACTGTGTCCTCTTATTCGGTTGCTGGTTGCCTGGGAGAAGAGACCAACCCCTCCTTGCTGAGCAGCCTAAACCAGGAGTTCTTGTCAACATGTACTTTGCAGTGTTAGGACTTACTGAAGGTGTGTGTTTCGGATGTTTGGTTACATACATTACTTTGAATTTCAGTTGAATTTTAAGTATTTCCAAAACTGAGAGGTTCCACGGTTTCCCTGGGCAATTTGTTGAAATGTTTAACCACCCTCACTGTGAAAGAATTTCTAGTCTCCTAAAAATAGTTATTTAAATCTTTATTCTGTCTTATATTTCAAAGAAATAGTCAATCAGGAAACAATTATAGGCATGACCATCTTTATATATTGCGTGAAATGCAAGCAACAAGTTTTTCACTTGAAAACAGTACTTACTACAGTGTGCATTTATTTTAAGTATGCACTTATTTATTAAAAATGTGCACAGTGTGTTAGGTCTGAGAGCCTCTAACACCTATCTAACTGAAGTCAGATCATTCTCCTGTTGTGTTTTGCATAGGTTAGGGGTGGGTTTAAGTTGTTGCTTTTTTAATAATTACACTTGAGGTTTACCATTTCCTATTTGAATTGTGTCAAATAGAAAATTCTAGTAAGATAATAGGTAGCCTTTTTGGTGGGCACTGTATCTTGGAAAGGTTTGTTTTTCTCTTCTGCAAAGACTTTGCTTTTTGTAGTATTGTACCTTCAAGAGCATTTTCCTGTATTTTGAGGTTATATTGCTATTTAGAATGTTCTGTGATTTGATTTATTGAGAAAAGTGAGGTTATAAAGATTAATTTGATTTTACAGCAGACTGTATAATTTACAGCATTTACTTAAGATTCCCAGGATCAATTCTAGTAGAAGACTATAGTTTCTGCATAAAAGGCATGGGAGGCTTGCAGAATCCCTTAACCTCTTGAACTTTCCCATGTCATCCTATGAACTCTGAATCTATGGCACTGTTCAAATCAGGAAATGTTTAAAAAGGAAAAGCCAAAAGCCTAAGATGCTTGATTTTGTATACAAAACATCCATGGATCTTGCAGTGAACTCAATTGTGGTAACATAAGCAGACTATTGCTCCTGCTCATCATTACCTTATATATAAAGCAGCACACAGTTTCAGTAGTTTGTTCTCTTGTTATTTCAGCTCTATGACAAAATAAACACAAAATCTTCCCCACAAATCAGGAATCCTCCAAGTGATGCTGTACAGAGAGCCAAAGAGGTAATGGCTTTTTTTTTTTTTTTCTTAAACTGTGGAAGTTTGGTTGTATTTGAAGTAGACCATATTTTTCTTCATCAAGATAATGATCTGTATTATGGCTCATAATCTGAATTATTTCTGGAATTCTACTGTTGCTTCCTTAGGTTACATAACAAGTTGCATAAACTTGCAGAATTCCATTTTGTCTCTAAGGATTATATATATTACTCAGTTTCATCATGTAATCTTTGCTGCATCAGTAGTGGTATTAAAAAGAATGCTTCTGTTAGGTAAATGCAATATCTTTTATGTTCATAAGTTTGATGTTCATATGAGAATGAAAAATAAAAAGAAAAGTATGTATTTGTAGGCATCAGCTTTTTAGATTGAATAAACACATTTATCCTAGATACTTTTAAGAAGACCAGACATAGAAATGCAATGAAGGCAGCCTATTAACACCAAAGATAAAGAGGCAGAGATGTTCTTAACACTTGACAAATATTATTTTAGTTACTGCAAGTAGTAAAAAAAAAAAAAATAGTTGTATTCTGTATTATCCCTAAAAATAAGTACAGCTGTTGGAGACAATGTCACAAGAAAACACTGTTCATGTAACAGGTTGCAGTCAAGTTAAAGCTTCTTTACTCCCCCCTCCTTTCCTCAATAATAAGATGAAACACGGCTCAGAGTTTTTAAAATCTGGAGCTTGGAGGTGGGGTAGCAGATGGACCACCTACACAAGAATTCTCTTACAATTTGATTTGTGGAGAGAAAGTTTTATAACTGTTTTTAATTCTACTTCTAAACTGCTTGGTTTAATAATTGGAGACTGTGTGGAAGTAGCAATGGGTGGTGGTGAAGTGTGTCACATATTAGAACTTCATCTCTGTCTCCATATATTGGGCTGTTGGAGAAATACTGTTAATTGAAAAAAGAGCAGCTGATACCTTCAAATTTCTGCTTTAAACTCTCTCAAAAATTAAACTGAAAGGGGGCATTTTATTCTCCTGCCAGGGGATGAGGAGCCTGAACCCTTTCCTGTCAAAAATACTCCATTCTATAATCATTTGGACATATTCTGACTAACCAGTGAGGGCTTTCATTTGTTTACTGAGGGTATTCATTTGTTTATATTAGTTTAATAGCTTTATTTAAAAGAAAGTGACTATGGGCATTTTTCATGCTTATTTTTCAGGTATTGGAAGAAATTTCATGTTACCCAGAGAACAATGATGCAAAGGAGCTAAAGCGTATTTTAACACAACCTCATTTCATGGTAAGCAAATGATGCTTTTGTTTGGGGTTTTTGGGTTTGGCTTGGTTTTTTTTTTTACATTTCTTCTGTAAGAAAACTTATGTTCAATAACTTCTCCCTAAAACCTGCTAGTGTTGAAACTGCATCCAATGCTATATACCTACTAATAAATATTTCTGATCTACTAGTTTGGTAAAATAGTTACTATTATCAGTCTCCATTTCTGTCATGAAAACTGTCAGCAGTTTGGAGTCATCTGATTGTGGAGCAGTTTCACTGTCTTTTGGGGAAGCTGTGTGGCACACGAAAAGAAGAATGAATACTTTTAGATGACCGTAGGTAGATCTGGGATCCTCCTTTTTTCCAGAGGCCTTCTTAGCATAAAGGCATGTGAATTTATTGCAAAATGAGTATTTATTTAACATTATTTTGCAATAAATCAATAGCTTGTACTACGTATCAGTTCCTACTGCGTCTGCTTCACAAACCTGATTTGTGGGCAGTAATTGCCAGGGATGTGACTTGGTTCAAGTTAATGAAACTACTTAAAGGATTTCTTTTCTCTGTGCTGTGGATGAAATTCCTAAGTTCAGAAATAAAGTGTTTGCTTAACTCTGCTCTACACCTTTGTCAGTTTAAAATCATGAATTTGACTTTCCCTAACACAAGGATTATATGCAGGGGGCTTTGTGGAATTTGTTCACCTGAAAGCTGAATTACTGTAAGTCTGAAGGATAAACCTAATTTCCAGGAATGAGTGAGATGAAACCAACCTCATACTCAGGTATAAGATGAAATCTGGATAGTTGCATGTCCCAGTGTGTTCTTTTGATAGCCACTGTAGCTTTGGATGCATTTCTTTTGCTACTTTAAGTCAGATCAGGGGTTTGTTTAAGTGAATCTCCTGATTGTCCCCTTACGGTGCTTTGTCTTGTGTCACATAAGGGTCTCAGAGCATGCAAACTAGGCTCTTTTCAGATAAAATTAAACTCAGAGATGTATGCCAGAAACCAGTGTAATCCAGCTGCTGATGGTCGTTCAGTCTGCAGGGCAAGATGGAAGCTGATCAGAAGTAAAAACTCCTGCAGTGCATTTAGTGTGTACATCAGACTCTCACTAACCCAACTGTTTTACTTGTTGGTTTATCCCTATTTCATTGCACTAACTGCTAATGCAGACATCAGCCACCCACTGTTATGCCATTGCCTGGAGAGAATACCTGTCCCAAAGTCTGTAACAAATCCGGTTCAACTTGCTTGAAATAAGTAAAACAAGGTGGAATGGTACTCAGACATATTGTAAGAAATACTTTAATTTTTCTAATAAGAAATATTAAAACATAATAGTGTCTGATACTCAGCTTCTTTATTTGGAATCTACAAGATTTATTTGATTTACCTTTTTTTCCATCATTACCACACAGTACTGTAAAAATATTGGGCGCTGTGGTGAAAGAACATTTTGTAAGTGTGAATTCCTTTCAGAGTAGGCATCAATAAGAATTATTATGACATACAAAAATTTCATGTATCAAATGAAGTGACGGGGAAACTGAGTTGGAAGTCATCTTTTATAGGTATCTTTATTTCCACCCGATAGCCTCAGAAATTTAAAACCATCTGTCAGAATTATTGTGCTGCAATTCTGTAAAAAGTAATTTCTTACAAGGAATAAGATGCAATTCCATAACAAGTGGTTTTGATGAGGAGCAATTTCAGTAAATCAGTCTATCACATCCCAACCTGAACTGCAATCTCATCCCTTCTCCCTGTGTTTCATCCTCTCTTGCAGTTGTTCAGATATTCATATGATACTTTGGTACTGCACCATGCTAAACTAGTAGAAAAACTGCTCCAAAAAAACAATGATCCATTTGGCAAAAAGAATCAGGGGCAACTGGAATACTGACAGAGCTAGAATGAGCATGGGGACAGTCTAGGTTAGAAAGGAATGGCACAAGCATGTAAAAGCAGCAGTTAAATCATCATAGGTTACCCTGGAACTATACCTTTAAAACTACAGATAACAGAGACATTAGAGGCAGTCCTATCCTCTCCCATCATTTTTATAAGTTTCAGACCTTAAAAAATTATTATGTGTGTGTCATTCTGCCATACTTCCTTTAAGAGTCAAAACTGTTAAAGGAGATACTGTTAATTAATAAAATATTGTGTAAAACAGTACTGTCAGCCTGTGCTCAATGTGGTTACCAAGCGTTGTACAGAGCAGTCATCTGGTCAGTAAGTTGCTGAACTCAGGTGCAGACTGAAGTAATAAGGTGTAATAAGTAGAATCAGGTGTAGAGGAATTTACTATTATGTTATTAGCTAATGTGTATCAGAAGACAATGGACTACAGTCTGTCTTGTTCACTTAAACCACGCTACAGTGGTTTATCACAGAACCAAAGAGTGTCAGGGGCTTGAAGGGACCTCAAAAGATCATCCAATCCAACCCCCCCCTTCCAGAGCAGGATCACTTATACCAGATCTAGGACACATCCAGGTAGGTTTTGAGTATCTCCAGAGAGAAAGACTCCACAGCCACACTAGGCAGCCTGTTCCAGTCTTCCATCACCTTCACAGTGAAAAAAATCCTCCTCATGTTTCCATGGAACTTCCTACGCCTCAGCTTCCACCCATTGCCCCTTGTCCTGTCATCAGGCATCACTAAGCAGAGCCTGGCTCCATTCTCCTGGCACTCACCCTTTACATATTTATAAATGTGAATGAGGTCATCTCTCAGTCTCCTCTTCTCCAAGCAGCACAGCCTCAGCTCCCTCAGTTTCTCCTCATAAGAGAGATGTTCCATTCCCTTCATCATCTTTGTGGCTCTGCACTGGACTCTCTCAAGCAGTTCTGTGCCCCTCTTGAGCTGAGAGGGGCCAAAACTGGACACAGTACTCCAGATGCAGCCTCACCAGGCCAGAGTAGAGGGGCAGGAGAACCTCTGTCAACCTACTAGCTACAGCCCTTTTAATATACCCCAGAATGGCATTGGCCTTCCTGGCCGCAAAGTTGTACTGCCTGTACTGAACCAAGGCCAGTAATGCCTGCATTTGCAAGTACTCTTTTTGGCACTAAGATCACAGTATCACAAAGGTTGGAAGAGACCTCAAAGATCATCAAGTCCAACCCGTTACCACAGACCTCAAGACCAGACCATGGCACCAAGTGCCACGTCCAAATGCGCCTTGAACACCTCCAGGGACGGTGACTCCACCACCTCCCTGGGCAGCCCATTCCAGTAGCCAATGACTCTCTCAGGCAAGAACTTTCTCCTCACCTCCAGCCTAAACTTCCCCTGGCACAGCTTGAGACTGTGTCCTCTTGTTCTGGTGCTGGTTGCCTGAGAGAAGAAAGTAACCTCCTTCTGGCTACAACCACCCTTCAGGTAGTTGTAGACAGCAATGAGGTCTCCCCTGAGATCTCCAAGTTAAAAGTTTTTTGTTGTTTTAGTTTTGTTTTTCCTTTATATGCCTTATGGGTTCATGAATAAATTATCAATCCATACATGCTTAAGATCTTAATTTAGAGAAATGTCTCTACATTTTGCATAAAGGTCTTTCAGCAGATAATTAAAGAATTAATCAAGCCCTTCATAAGTTATGTGCAAACTTCCAAGGAGCTTTTATTCCATTCACAACTTTGAGTAGTTTTTCAAACCTGCCAGTTTTATCTGTAAACAACTCCATTATATGTGTCCAGTATGTGGCAGCAATTGAAATGTTTGTTGCACTGGAAGACTTTTATGTAATTAGATATTGAGGTTTTATCCATCATATACCTTCCCATGCTGTTACTTCCAGACAATGATCCTCCCATGTAGTAGAAAACAATTGTTCTCACTAAACACATTTTCAGCAGGCTTATCTTGTTCTGCAAAGAAAAAAGAGGGAGGGAAATTAACAGAAATGCATGAAAACAAGCATCTTTAAGTAAAGTCTTTATATTAAATATTTTCAATATTTAGTCTGAGCTTGCTGAACTTTAATACCTGGTGCTTCTGAACTTGTGCTAATTTTTGTTAATGCCTTCAGAAGTCATCTAGTATAATTATGAGGCAGATAACTTCCTAATTCTGTGTCTAGGCACATAAGTAAAGGTGGCTGAGTTGTGACACACTGGAGGTGTTGAGAAGGTAGGGGAGAGGGAAGCAACATCACTGGGATATCTACAGAAGAAAATCAGGTTTACTCATACAGGTTTGAAAGGCTAACGTGTGTATGCATTTGCAATCTGCTGATGTTTACCTTAAGGCTCATTAAGGGAAAAGTTCCTTTGTAGAAAGTGAGACATAAGTATCTTGGATTTTCTTTAATTTTTGACAAGCTTCAAAATGGCTTTCAAAAAATGTGTGGGAGATCAGAGATGATGGAAGCCTACTTTTGTTGCTGTAATCTTTTCTAGGCCTTACTTCAAACTCATGATGTAGTGGCACATGAAGTTTACAGTGATGAAGCGCTGAGAGTTACACCTCCTCCCACCTCTCCATACTTAAACGGAGATTCTCCAGAGAGCGCCAACGGTGACATGGATATGGAGAATGTAACACGAGTTCGACTGGTCCAGTTCCAGAAGAACACAGATGAACCAATGGTATGGAGGGAACCTCAGTACTTTGATTCGCTTTGTACTCACAAAGACTAATATTATTGCACTTTTAATGACAGTTTCTGCACTTTAAGTGGGGTTGCCAGTATAATCAGTATAGTTCAGCAGCCTTTGTGAATGCTTCCTCTCCTCTGTGTATCCTTAAGTTTAAATGCTGTGTGTGCATGCATACTATCGCTGTACCAGTGGAACTATTTTTGGTTTAAAACAACCTTCATTGTAGAATCATAGAATTGTCAGACCTCAGGGATAATCTAGTTCCAGCTGCCCTGCCATGGGCAGGGACACCTCACACTAGATTAGGTTTCTCAGAGAGTCCCATTTGGACTGACCTTAAAGACCTCCAGGGATGAGGCTTCCACCACCTCTCTGGCCAACCCATTCCAGTGTCTCACCTCTCTCATGGTGATGAACTTCTTCCTAAAATCCAAACTTGTAGTACTTATAGCAGCTCAGTCTTTAAACCAAACTGGATGCTTTGCATTTCAAAATTACATTTTGAACAAACTAGACTCTTATGTTCTCATATATTAAAGTATTGTATGTTCCCTTATAAGTAGTATCTGTTTTCATTGCTCATATTTAAGTGAGGTGGCAAGATTTTTGTTGCAACCTTAAAATTTATACCTTTCCTTTAAGCTTTTAGGAAAATGTTCTTACTGAAGAATCACACTGCTTAATGTTTCATTTTAAAAGTCTAAGCGTTTTCTTTTTTCTAGGGAATCACATTAAAAATGAATGAGCTGAACCATTGCATTGTGGCAAGAATTATGCACGGAGGAATGATTCACCGGCAAGGTAATCATGTGTCAGGAATAGTTTTGTTTGCAAACTCTTTCATTTAGAGAATTTTGTTACAAATTTTGTAACTGTACATGCTCCTCATTTTGTTCCACAGCAGCATAATTCTGGACCTGGATGAAATTGTGTTAACTGCCTTCTTCCAGTTTCAGATGCCTGGCAGCATTTTGAGATGAGGGCTCCGTTGTATTTCATTTAGGCCTTTAGTAGGATAATGAGAGTATAGCTCAGTAAGTGGTTGAAATGCCAATAATTTCTCTTGCTGTGCTTATCTAATCTTCTGATTCGAAAAGCAAATTCCTTGGACTAGTTACATACTTTCCTTCTAAAAATCAAAGAGCTTTGTTCAGGGAAAAAAAAAATTCTCTATGTATTTTCACAGAGTTCTTGAGTATCTTTGTACTTTTGGTGCTGAAGTTGATCAAAGTGATTTTTGAAAGAAAGATATTTCTTGTGCCTAGAACTTGAATACTTATTTTCAGTTTTTATTACTATAGCAAACCCTAAAAATACACATATTTTCTCATCTCCAGTCTACTCCATCTTTCTATTCTGTGCCAGAGCAGAAGAGAAAAAAATACCTGAACTTTGTCCTATTTTAAAGAGATGAACTTCCCTGATAGGTTGTTACCTGCAAGTTTGGATTGCACCCTTACTTTAGTTTTTCCAGTTTGCTGTCTTTTTCTGTTTCAAAGGAACAGGTAAGTAGGAAGACAAAACATGAAACAGTGCAAGAGTACAGCAGTCCTTTCCCTGATATATTCACTTTCTCTCCTTGATATGATCAAATCTGTCAAGAAGGAGGAAAGATAAAACTTTCCATACAAAGTTGTGATGCATATGAAAGTTCTCTATTCTTTTAGAGGCCTTTCTGAATTCAAATGTGTTTGTCTTCTAAAAGTGAATTTTAAAAGATTGCTATAAGGTTTGATGGAAGAAGGTTTCCTTCCACGTGTACTTAGGTATCGGTGATCCTCTGAAGAGTTTTGTACCGCATGATTGCAACTGGCTAAAATAAATCCAACTATGCCCATTGAAACTCTGTTCTTTCCTTTTTAATTATACAGTATCTTTTATTTGTATGAGAAATTTATCCTGTATGTGCTTCATCTAAGGCAGCTCTTCTGCACATAGTTCAAAAATCAGCTATACTTCAGTTTTTCTATAATGTTGTCCTTTTTTTGTTTCTGCTTTATTAGTGCTGTAGATGTCTCTTAGCCTCACTGCTTCATTCAACATAGCTTAATTTAGAATATTTATACTGAACAGAGCAAGAGAAGTGTAAGGTGATGGTGATAGTGATATTGAGCACATGTCTCTGAATCCTATTGACAGAGACCACAGCTTTTATTTATTTCAGGGGAGGGAGGGAGGTGTGTTGTTGGTTCTGCTTTTTCCACTTGCTATATGGAAAACTTCCAGGCAACTACAGCAAAAATTAGATAATAGATCTATTGAGAGAGTTCTACTAGATGTAGATCAGTAGATCTAATAGATCTACAGAAAGTTTCTGTAAAGTTTGGACTCTCTGCTATCACTGCCCAGTGAGCTTCCTTTCCACAAAAGAGAGCACAGAGAAAAATCATAGCAACAGAGCTTTTCAGGATTCTTCTTGGTTCAAGCTGTGTTTGTGTTTAGCAGGCACAATGTTTGATTTTCATGTGTTTGTCCAACTGAAAGTTTTGTTTGTATGGTGCATTTTGGAAAAACTTTTGGTTCAGGAAATTAATTTTCAGGATTTTTCAACCTTCTAGTTGATTGGCTTCTTTCAGGTGATTTTTCATAGTTATGTTGTAGTTTAGGAAATCACAGAATCACAGAATGTCAGGGGCTGGAAGAAACCCCGAAAGATCACCCAGTCCAATCCCCCTGCCAGAAGAGTATTACCTATACCAAATCACACAGGAACACGTACAGGTGGATTTTGAATATCTCCAGAGAGGGAGACTCCACAACCACAGTGGGCAGCCTGTTCCAGTGTTCTGTCACTCTCACAGTGAAGAAATTCCTCCTCATGTTTACGTGAAACTTCCTATACCTCAGTGTTTGTCAGTTACTGGTTTTCAGAGCGAGATTGTTTTAGTTTCATTCACTTTAATGCAGTAGTTGTATTAGGTACAATATTTAGAAAAGGATGCTTGCAGAAATTATTTGCATCATACAGCAGAAAAAAAAATGTATGTGAACAAAATGGTCTGGTCATATTTAATTATATATGAAGAAAATCTTTTGACTAATCACAAGCCACAATTTTTTTGCTAGAGAATTAGAAGGACCTTATGTAGGCAACTGAGATATTACCATCCAAAGAGAGCCTTTCTAGCTTGCTTCTAATCTTGGAGATAATTCACTTGATAGCTCACCATTACCTCCTCCCTTTTGAGCCTTTGTAGTATTTCAGAGCCACATTGTGGGGTGCTATTCCTATTCCACCTTCAGCAGGTCACTTTATGACTTGTCTAAGCTAGATAGATATTTGTTTCATCATGTAACGCTGCAGGTAGTTATACTAAGCATTCACACTCAAGCTGAAGTCAAGTGTACATACAGAAAATGTATACTGTAGGTGTTCCAAAGCAAAATCAAAGATGCTTAAAAATACAGCAGTCGGACAGTTAATGTTAAGACTAGCCAGAAGCCAAATTGCATTAAGTAGTCCTCTGATAAAATACTGTTGGAACATTTCTGTTAAATATTTCTATTTGACAAGTTGCAGATAACTTTCATTTCAATATGGGTGTTTAACAGTGTCCTTGCACAAGGGACCGTTGTTTTCCCCTTGTATTTTATAGGGTGCCTGGGCATCTCATGCTGGTTTACTGACTATACTCGGAAAAACAGATTTGTAATCTTTGGTAGCTGATACCTAGCTACCAAACTCCCTTTTCTGAATCTAGCAAAAAAACTTCTTTTAATGTTTGGGTTTGTTGGGTTTTTTTTTAATAAGTATATGTATCTTTGTATGAATATTAGTACTGTCTTATCATGAGCTGAATTTGTAAAGGCATGTTTGAGGTGACTGCCTGTTTTATTAATTCCACAGGTACGCTACACGTAGGAGATGAAATCCGAGAAATAAATGGAATCAGTGTGGCAAATCAAACTGTAGAACAACTACAAAAAATGCTTGTAAGTGCCTGAAATCTTTGTCACCACCTTTTGTAAAGTGGCTGTCATTTTCACAAATCTTACATGTAATTGCAGGTGACTTCCTCTTTTCTTAATCTTCTTGACAACCTACTTGTGCATGTCACAAATTCTTCCTGTGTTCAGCTGTTAAGGCCTTGTACAGGACCTTCCCTGTTTTTCAGTAGTGACCTTTTTGCACATTATACCTAGGAATGGTAGAAGGCACTTCCAAGCATCATTTATGTCACAGTCCCACAGTAAAAGATCATTCCTGATTGGACCAGCTGGTCGGACCAGCTTTTAAAACCAGCTTGAGTAATAGGAGTTCCCCAAACTCTCCAGGTAGTTGACCTCACAGTCTAACTCTTGTACATTTTAGGACGTTTTTTCTAATGTTTAAGTTTCCTTTGTTGAAATGCAGCAGTTTCTTCTTTCGTCTGTAGTGGACATAACAGAAAAAACACTGCTTTTCTTCAGCTACTTTTCCCAAGCTAGTCTATAAAGGTCATACCCTCATTTTAAATCTTCAGCCTATGTTAAGTGTAGTCACTGAGTGTACTGTCAGAGAAAAGAATTGGTATAATTGCTGCACAAATACGAAGACAGTAGGTCATAGAAACATTTGGGTTGGGAGTAACCCCAGGAGATCTCCAGTCCAACCTCCTGACAAAGCAGAGTCAACATTAAATGCAGCCCAGGGTGCTCAGGGCTTTGCCTATTTAAGCCTTGAAAATATTCCAGGACAGAGATTTGACAGAGTAAGTGACTCTTTGAGCAGCCCATTCCAGTACTTTATTGGCATCACAGGGAAAAACACGTTCCTTATATGTAGCTACAGTATCTCATGTCTCAATTTGCTACTTTTGTGGCCCATGGCTTTTACTGTTACAATGGAAAAAAAGGGGTTTTTTAAATTCAGACTTTTTACAGGATTCTGGCTTTTTACAGGAAAGCTCCATCTTGGGCCTTGCTAGTCAAGTCTGTTTGGTATTCTGTAACACTTAAAAATTTTCTTGCATACTACTCTAACCTTGGCATCTTGGAGGATATCACTAATCCTTTTGTTGTGTCTAGAACCATATAGACAAATTTATATGTCTAGGGAAATAATGTTTTTTTTTACTCACAGTAAAAAAAAACAAAGAAAGAAAGGGGAAAACCTCCAAAGTCACTTGCAGTGATCTGCTTACTTCCTACCTGGATCAGGTCTTGTAGTTGTCAGCCATGTGGTGGCCCTTAGATTCAAGCTGTCACTGAGGAAAATATGGCTGAGCAAATATATTGTCATATTCTGCCGCTGTTCTGCTGATATTGCTTATAATGCATATTGTTGAGCTATAGAAAATTCAAACTATCAGACCATATGTTCCATTCTGATGAGACTATTTCTTATATTTCTACCATTAATGTTGTAACATGCAGCTCTTCACAAACTGAATATACTCCTGCTGTTTAACGGATGTGATGCAAAGGGAAAAAATGTCATTTTAATAGCAAAGACTCTGCGGATCATAGGAACATAACTACAAAGAAAAGATTGACATGGACCAAACCTACACAGCTCTTGAGTCTCTCACCTTCAAACACAGCTGTAGATTGTAGGCAAACAAAGTAATAATGTATCTTTTAGATTAATGAGATGATTTGAATGTTCACACGTGATGTGTGAAATAAGTCCTAGCATTTTAGCTGTTCTGCATATTTACTTTAGGAAACCATACTGCTGCTCTCAAGCTGTGATGTTTTCCTTTCCAGCATTAGTGGTTTAGAGATTTTGAGATCTTCAGTGTCATTTTCTTTAAAGAAGTGCTTCTCTTTTTGCAGAGGGAAATGCGTGGAAGTATTACCTTTAAGATTGTTCCAAGTTATCGTACGCAATCTTCGTCTTGTGAGGTAATGAATTTAATGAACCATCCCATTTCTTCCTCAGTCCTGTAACTAACTGCCTGCTGATGGCTGAATGTTACTGCTTTCTGGGAAATTGTTTCTGCCTGTCCTGTTAGATCACGCACACCAATTTTACAACAAAGATAACGGAACACGAGTAGGTCCCACCTGCCTACTCAGCCTTGCCTTCATATTCATCTCATCAATGCCTTAACTAACTCTTTACAGCCTATTTATAAAATTTAAAAAAATAAAAAAGGGAAAGGGGATCCTCAACTCACACATTTAGGAAGACCCTTCAAAAAAAAACCCCTACAATTTAAATGCATTCTGTGGGAATCCTATTAACACTCTTAAGATGAGGACCAGTCTTCCTTGTCTTTAGACATTAAACGTTTATTTTGCTGCTTTGGGCTGTTAAGGGTTAATTGAAGAATCTGTTTCTGTATAACCCTGTTGAGGTAAATTTGTGATGGTTGTCTGTAACAGTTACATGTGGCTTAATATTACGTTTCCATGAAAAATGGGGTTTGTCATTACAGAAGGAAAACAGATTTGGAGTTAGTTCTTATTGAACTAAAAAGTTGGTATTAGCAGGTTTTGCACAGGAACGTCTCATTCCCTTCTGCTCACAAAGTTATGTTCCAGATTGCATCTGAATGGGGATTAAATTCTAGAAAATGGCTACTTGAGAGCTACTGTTGCAATTTAAGCATACAGATGGCATCTGTAGATGATGCCAGTGTCTCTGTGCCACGTGCTCAACTGAGCAAACCATTCCCGAATTAGAATTCCGAGAGTGAAATCACAATCCCTGTCGAATAGAAGCGCCTTATCTTAGTTAGAGCTGTGATTTCACCCTAATCATTCTTGTGTCTCAGCAGACGCTAGACCACACAGAAGCTACTATAGTGGTTGTCAGAACAATCTATTTGCAAGGGAAAAAAAACTACAGCTTTTCGGTTGCCTTCTGTATTTCTAATAGAAGTCGACAAGAACTGAAATGTTTTAGAGGTAGAAGGTTTGACAAATTTTCACCTATGAGGCCATTTTTCTTTAAAAATTTGAATATGAAAGCAGAAGTTTTCCATGAAATGCAAGGACTTTGGGGGAAAAAAAAAAAAAAGTCAAATAGAAAGTATAGATTGTGTTGATAAATTTATGTACTGACTTCTGTGCTGTAGTAATAAAGGATATCTCCCTTCCCAATAGTAACATACAGAAAACTCTGAATCTGTAGAACCTGCTGGGAATATGATTATTTGGAAAGAAAAAAAAAAAATCAATGTATGTCTTTGAATGAATGCCATTAGGTATCATTTTAGTAGTAGCAGGTCATCTCTTTTCTTCAGCTTTGTGTCCTTAGGTTCTTCATGACAATTTCTCAAAAGGCAGAAAATGGACTCTTACCTTCCTTTGGAAAAACAGCAAAACTAGAAATTGGTGATCAAGGACAGTGTCTTTAATGAGCACATTTTGTAGCATTTAGCATTCATTTAATCAGAAGTGGCTCTGACCACACTGTAACTGTGGCTGGATTTTCAGCAGTTACAAGTGTACACAACAAGCCAACATTTACATATCATCCTTTTAAAGCATCATTGGTCCTTTGGTACCAAGAGAAAATTCTTTTCACAGAATTTTCCAGGATTGTGATCCAGATGATAAATCAAATTCTTAACCATTGATAAAGGCTGAAACCGAGTATGAGTTTTAAGTGACATTACTAAGACACAGAAAGCTTGGTTCTCCTGCTCTCTAGCAAGAGAAATTCAGAGATACTGGATCTTCACTTAGTTAAGGTATTTTTTGACAATATTTCAATAATTTTTTTTTTTTGTTCTGTCCCCCATTTAATCATAAACACATACTTACATAGTGTTATTTTACCAGGAGTGCCATATAAAACATCTATAACTGGATTAGGGTTGGGTTTTTTTTGAGGCTTCTACCATGATCATGTCACTGGATTGCAAAATATCTTTTTAATCTTGAATAATAAAAAAAAGTACTGTTACTAGAGTCAGAGGTGATCTGCTTTTTATAAGGAAACTATATTTACATCTTTATATACAAATGTGAGATGCAGGATATTACATTTTTTAGTAACTGAGATCTGCATGTCACTTGCCTTATTTTTTCTCTCTTTTTGTAAGCATTCAAGAAAGGTATTATAGTGGTGCTTTTTAAAATATTAAACCACTTTTGCACAATTAAAGAAGTCTTGTCCCTATGGTATGTAATGGAACTTCAGTGTCACTAAGCAGTTTCCAACATCTCAGCTGAATAATTTCAAGTTCTTAGGGAGCTGTGACTTTTCTATTCAGTTACCAGGCCTTCTATTTCACGAAGCAGACTTTGCTTAAACATAATACTTAAATCCATTGTATAAAACTTTAAATCCCCATCCCTGAAGGTATTTAAAAGACACACAGATGTGGTGCTATGGGACATGCATTATCACCAGACTTGGTAGTTAGATAATGGTTGAACTCAATGATCTTAGAGGTCTTCTCCTATCAAAACAAGTTCTATGAACTGTTTAGTCATTAGTGTGGCAAATGACCTGAGTTACACATATATCTAAACAACAAGTGACCAGGATGTTGTGTTTTCTGCTCCCAATACCCAGGGAATTACAGAATCACATAAATATGAACTGAAGTAATTACTGCAACACAATCTTATTGGCTGATGAGTGTGTCTGCTGTTTATATGTTTCAGCTTTATCCAGCTGAGGAAGTCTTTTTTTTTGCCTTAATTACATTTGCATACATAGATTTTTTTCCTTTAGTCTTCCCTGTTTCTATTAGCACTCAGGCCATGAGACTATTTTATAGTCTCAAATCTTTTTTACATTTGTATTAAAAATGTTTCCAGAAAGATTCCTTGACCAAGACTGAACTTGAAATGTATTTTCAGCTTTTTTAGAAGTCTTTTGTGGAGCTGGCAATAATGCCATTAATTTAGCTGTTCTTGATCTTATTTGGTCAGACTGCATCTAGTAGACATAACTGACTTCTTCTGTAGGATTACATCTCAGGTACATTGACTTATTGTACATAATCCACATCTAAGAAAAAGGAATAAACAGGAAACTATTTTTGCCACCATTTGGAAATAAGTGTGATTGTTCCCTCTAAAGCTTCAGCTGTGGTGGCTTCGATTCATCCAGAAGACTGCTGTTCTCTTCTCTGACTTGTGGCTAGACAAGGTTAAGTTATCTACATAGTCAAGTTATACTGAAACATGATGGTAGTGCTTCCCTGCTTCAAGTCATTGGATCCTCGAAGTGTTTTCGTGCTCTTATCCCCAGGAGAATATGAGCTTTTTCTGATTTACTGGAGAAATAAACTCACAATCAAAGCTGAAGTTCTCCATAGTCCTATTACAAGCAGTACTGGCATTCTGCAAGGGTCCCTCTGCTCATTGATTTGTCTCATTAGCCTCTCCATAATATAGTTTTTCTCTTAACATTTGAATCTGATGTTTTTTGAAAGAAAGACCAGGTTCCTAGGAAATTACAAATATGAATTCTTTTCAAGTTGTGGCTGAACTGCCTAATTATTTTTAAATAGTACATGTGACTCTTGATTGATGGTTTCATTTCTGACATGATACTGAAATCACCAATAGCACTGAAAATGTGTCTTTTCCTTAGTATGCTATGGTGAAGATTTGCTTTGAGTAATATGCTGTCTTCTGTTGAGATTTGTTGGAGGACCACAAATCAAAACATTCCAAAAGAAGAAAATTTCCTTCAAAGGGAGAAACCTTCAGAAGAGTCCAGAAATAGGAGCATTCTCCGAGTTACTGTAAACTTGTTTTTCTCCCAATGACTTGAGTGCATTACTTTCCAAAGCTTTTCCTTGCTAAACTATCACATAACAAACTAGTCGATGGCTTTTTTAAATAAAAAGACAAAAAAGGTAATATTTTTTTTCTCCTTGAGAGTGATAAAATAGGAGACAGAATTGCAGAGCAAGCAGAAAATCTGTTTACAAGAGAAGGAAGTCACCTTTTCTTTGGTGAAAAGTCTCTCTGCCTGCCTTTTGGTAAAAGTGATGCTGATAATCACAGAATCACAGAACATGAGAGTTTGGAAGGGACCTCCAGAGATCATCGAGTCCAACCTCCCTGCCAAAAGCAGGGTAGTCCACACAGGAATGGATCCAGGTGGGTTTGGAAAGTCTCCAGCAAAGGAGAATCCACAACCTCTCTGGGCAGCCTGTTCCAGTGCTCTGTCACCCTTACTGTAAAGAAGTTTCTCTTCATGTTGAGGTGAAGCCTTCTATGTTCCAGCTTGTAGCCATTGCTCCTCGTCCTTGCACCATCAGAAAGAGATTGACCCCATCCACTTGACACCCACCCCTCAGATATTTATACACATTGGGGACATCTCCTCTCAAGTCTTCTGAAGACAAAACACATCCTATACACAAAGAAAAGCAATAATAACTCTTTTAGAATTTTTTTTTTTCCCTCAGTAATGAACAGCTTATTTAATCTCATTTGAGCATCAGATCAAATTAAAGCTGTTTCCCCCCAGTCTCTTGCAGACTGCAAATAGTTCTGGAAGCCAAATAAACATTCTGTTCTTATGCATTTAGCAGGAGTGTACAAGCCTACACACTTTGAACCATAATGATTTCATAGCCATAAAAGCTATCCTCAGCTGTGTGAAAATCAAAATAGCTACATGAGGAACTTTATTTGAAATCATGCCTCACGAGTCTACAGAAAATTCCAGAAGTTTTGCAGGAGTGTTGTACATCAAGCATGCAGGCAACAAGAGAAATAAACTATTGTCTGCCATTTTAACTTTTCTTGGTGCTTTGAAATAGCTATGAATGCTCTCACATAATTAGTGTAAGTTGGAGAATATTATTAGAGGACCTTTTCTTGATGAATAAACAGTTTAGCTGCAGTTCTGTGTTTTAAGTTGTAAAGGGCACTTGTGTGGATAAAATGTGTGTTACAGAGGTAACTTGGTTTTCTTAGAAAACTGTTTTAGCCTTTTTTCCTGCTATCTTTTCACATTGCACAGTTACCAGGCATTCCTAAACATCTCTTTAATGTGGAATATGATGTTCTAAGGTCCCTTTTATTTCCCAAAGAGGCAGATCTTGTGGAATTAAAAACTATTCAGTCAAAATGGCATGTGAAAAAGATTCCTCTACCAGTGATTTCTTTCCCTCTGCAGAACTCAGTTTCTGTAGACTTTTCTGGTATGCACCGAGAAGAGAGCATTCAGCTTCCTTTTCAGGTGTTAGCTTCAGTGGCTTTGACGCTCTGCAGGGAGATGTGCCCTACAAAGTAGAAACTAATCAACACTGACCTACACCACATGGCTGAAAAAAGGGTTTAGAAGCCTTTCAAAAATGAAATATATGCCTCATTCTATACAAAGTATTATTCAGCATATCACTTTCAGGTTAGACCTTTAACAAAGACAGCAGTATGACTAATGGCTTTTAGCATTGTCAGCCACAGGAGATCTGAATGGTCCCAGATATTCAGAAATTAAAAAGCTGTTTGATTGCTAAGTCAATGTAAAAAATAGTTAGGATACATCAAAATATCAAACCTGAATCTCAAAATATGGAAAAAATATAGATCAGATTTATGGAGTTTGTAGCATGGAAACTTTCACAGATGAAGCAGCTGAGCAAATGGTTATAAAGCTGTGGATGTAACTGTTCTTTTAAATATATATCTGTGTTTCTGTGGTAGTGTTGTGTTGTTAATGAACCTTGTGTCTTATTTCAGAGAGATTCCCCCTCTACATCCAGACAGTCCCCAGCTAATGGCCATAGCAGCACTAACAATTCTGTTTCGGTAAGATTTCCAGTTCCACACAGAGAAAGTGTGAAAGTTTTGTTGGTGCTCATCTGCCATTACTGTTATACTTATCGTGTGGTCAGTGGAAAAATATGTCTGCTGATAGAACCAAGGTTATCACTTACGTAACTCCCCGTTTTCTTTTTTTTAAAGGCTTTTTTTCCAACATACTCTTCTCACTAAAAGCCATACAGAGAGTTAAATGTTAACTGTAATATGACACGTCAGTCACCCTTAAATCATTGTTAGCAGCTTCCTTAAAACTAAGCAAAGGTTTAAAGTGGAAGTTTTCTTTCCATCCTGAACTTTGGAAGCAGTATTTGAAGAAAGAATAACCGTGCAGTTGGTATTTCAAGACATTTTAGACTCTTTAAGTTCTGTGTTTTGAGAGACCTCTGGAACGTGTACTGGTTTCCGCTATCTGAGTTAACGAATTGGTGTGCCCTCTGCTGTTGTGGTACGTGCACATACTGTGTGAAACATGAGCCTTGCCTGGATATGAAAAGCAAAAGGAAGTGGCTTTAAACTGCACTACAAACCAAGCTGTTATCATCACATCTTTAACACAAAGTACTTCTGTTTCGTATGTATGCAGGTAGAAAGGTGCTGTTGTTCTGCTAAAGTATATTAGCGTTAAAATCTGTGTTGTTTATCGTTTGTCATCGTCTGAACCAGTGTAACGCACAAGTTCCTTTAGTGAGCGTGTTGGCAATATCACGAGTTCATGGGACTAGCTAAAAAACTAATGATCTGAGTAACTACTCCTTAAAAAATGACAACTTAGAAGTAAAGTGCGTATTAATTTTTGTTTTTAAACAATAAAAATAATAATAGTGTGGTTGAAAAATTTAAGAACTTTTTGGTGAATTAAATTAGTAGTTAGAATCTTATTCCTCTGCACAATCACACCATGCATTTTTAATAATATTTAATATCTATAATGGTCACCCTTCTCTTTTAAAAACAAGGCTAAGGATTAAGTGGAAAAGGCATTCATAGAAAGAGCCTCTTTCACTTGACAGTGCTTTTGTGTTGAAGATGCTGAATTATTTATTAAAAAGCACATTCTCTATCTGCTTAAACTTTTACCTGCTTTCTTCAGCTTGCTGCTAAACAGCCTGGGTTTGATTTTTCTTTAAGGAAAAAAAAACATATTTCTAAACATGGGTCAATGCTTTATACTTTTGTCTGACTTACCATTTTACTGCAATATTAATATGAATCACTAACAAGTGGTGTTGTGTACCCTTAAAAAGTAAAATGAAAATTTCTTCTCCTGGGTTGACTTTATTCTGCAGGACTTGCCATCGACAACACAACCAAAAGGACGACAGGTGAATAGATATCCTCCATGGGAATTTTTGTATACTTAGCTGCTAGTGAACATCCCTGCTTCTCTTTTCCCCCTTCATATTCTGTATGTGCAGAACTAAAACATTTAAGCTTGGAAAAATTGTTCCACTTTCAACTCATTTTTCTTTTTTAACTCATTTGTTTGTGGCTAATTCAAAATAGCTTCTTTCTTTTTTTTTTTTTTCATGTGTCTATATGTTTAACAGTTAAAGTCATTTTAAGTTTGACTGATGATGTTGTTTTAGTTCAAAATGCATTAACAAGCTTACTGTTGTGCAGTGACCTGTGCAGATTTCCATCTCAGAGGGAAACTCAAATGTGTATTTTAGCTGAAATGGAGACTAATAGGGCAAAGTGTCTAATAGTTTTGAAACATGGTACTGACACAGACTCTAAAGTTTGAGCTGCTCTGTAACTATTATTGACACTAGCAAAGCTCTTCAATAAAACATTAATGACAGTTTCTATTAAAGGTTGAAGATAGCCACTGAAGTTTTCAGTCCTAAGGGCCAGATTCAGTCACCTTCCTAAACTGTGTTACCTTGATCTGATAGTAGTATCAAAGACCAAAGAAAGATGTTCACCCTCCATAGACATCCAAGAAATCCCTTATGGGCTCCCCCATAGGGGATTCCCTATGATTGCCTTTGCAATGTTAAGCATTTGTTTTTTTACTGCAGCCTCCAAATCAACACATATCATCGAGTGATTTGTGATTCATCTCCATCCGTTTATATATAGCCCCTCCAGAATCTGCCTCCAAATCATTAACTGTGGCTCAACTTCTTTCTCTGGCAAGGGTTCTAATAACAACTCTTGCAATTCCATTGAAAAAAATCAATGAACTCCATGATCTGTTGTCCCTGAATATCTTTTTATACTACTGCCTGGTTAAGTTGGCCAGAAGATCTGTTATGAGAATGGATTTGTTTCCCCTCGTTTCCCATTTGTAAACCTTACAGCTATAATGTTATCATAGAATTGGCAGGGTTGGAAGGGACCTCAAGGATCATCTAATTCCAACCCCCCTGCCATGAGCAGGAACACTTCAGACTAGATCAGGTTGCTCAGAACCACATCCAACTCGGCCTTAAAAACTTTCGGGGATGGTTCTTTCAGTCTTCAGGTTGCTTAGAGCCACATCCAACCTGGCCTTAAAAATTTCCAGGGATGATTCTTTCAGCTTTCTCTTGTTTTCAAAAGTTTCCACCTACCTGAATGTAATCCTGGAAAGGCTCTATGAAAGACCTTTCAAGCTGTTGTATTAGGTTTTCATTTGCCTCTCGTAAGGTATTTTTCCCAGGAGAAGAGGCTTCATTCAGGGCAATATCAGAATATTCAATGATGTTCCTCATAGTCACACCATTTGTAGTTACCTGTCTTTATCAGGAGTCTTTTTTCCTTCAGCTGGCATATTTTCCTGGTACCTTGTCATCTCTGAAGACATCTTTGATAACAGATACATTGCTGTGTTACATAATGCCAATACATGCTGGATGATGGCTCAGACTAACACAGTGAGTTGGAAAGTAAGGAGGTTCCTAGATAGCAAAAATACTGCCTACATTTCTAGATCTGTTAAGGTCTGGATGAGGTTGAGGAAAAGCAAGGCATTGATTCAATATAGAGTACTTCACAGAAAGCTAATTACTAAATAAACATCATTGGTTTCAAAATACCTTCTTTTTCAGGTGACTAAAAAACATTGGATTGCTTGTCTCAATGCACACTCAATGCACAACAGAATAACTGTCAGATTTAGTAATTTTAAAGTCAAGTTCTGTATTGGGGTTATCATCTGCTGTTCTCACCATAAGCAGATAAAGTGTAAACAGATTAAGGTACAAGATAGTAGTGATTAGCCATTTAAAGTTAATATATTCATATGTTGGGTTGCAGATTGGATTACTGTAGAAATGAACTTCTAACATGCCCTGAATAGAGCTAACAATGCATAGTTACAGCTATTTTTGTAGCAGAGTGACCTAACTGGAGAAGTGTTTCTTCCTGTTTTAATCCAGGATATTACTTCACAATGTAATTTTTTTAATTTTTTTTTTTTTTTAATTTAGTCACTTTTTTCAGTAAAAAAAATCTGCAGTAGAATATACATGGCTGTCTGAAATGCTCCAAGGTGGTGCATGAAGTCCATAAGCTGTAGGAACTGCCCATCTTAGACATGGCATTTAACTCCAATGTTAAGATCATTGAATCCATTGAGGCTGTAATTAGCAACCAAAATTGGAGATCACTCTTTTTTTTCTAGGGTTGAGACCTCAGAAAGACAAAAAGCAAGAGTTAGTGTGCTATTTTTAAATTGTGAAGTCAGAATCTAAATCATTTCTGTTAATGTTCCTTAGATGATAAATTACTGAAATTGTTAGCTTTCATTTACTTGTGTAGACTTTCACTGAAAAACAAAACAACATGCAAAGAATTCCCAGATTTCTCCCAAGTAACTACCTGCTAGGTGAAACACAGGACTTCCTATCCAATCTTTTAAAAGCTGCTAAATTTTCGGTCTAAATACTAGAAAAATTGATAGTGTAACTTAAGACCTTTATATTTAAAACATATGATAGGACTTTAGTTGGAAAGTACAGCACAGATCACATTCCAACCTACTGTCTTAAGGCCTGTAATGATGTGCATGATAGATCTGAGGGACTCTGTCACTTTGTTACATGTGTTCCTTTTTACTGCTCAGGTAGAGAAGATGAGCTTTTAAAAATAACCTCCTATGTCTTCATTGTTTGCTTAGGGATTTTTTTCTGTTTCATTTTTAACTATCACTTTGTGCTTTGGCCATTCTGTTTCCTCCTTTGCTTGTTGCAAACAGTATGTGTAGCTACATGCACAGATGAAATTTTCACCTGTTGCTCTTAATACTATACTAGTAATAATATTGCAGTGTCTTTTATAAACTTTTTTTGTAGATATATGTAAGAGCACAATTTGAATACGATCCAGCAAAGGACGACCTCATTCCTTGCAAAGAAGCTGGCATCAGATTCCGAGTTGGTGATATTATCCAAATCATAAGCAAAGATGATCACAACTGGTGGCAGGGTAAACTTGAGAACTCAAAAAATGGTACTGCAGGTCTTATTCCTTCTCCTGAGCTGCAAGAATGGTATGACTTAAGTTTTCTATAAAAATTAGTATAGCTTTGCTTGCATTTTTGTCTTTTGTGCTTTTCATTACCGATATTTTTGCCAAAAAAAAAAAAAAGCATATATTGCCTCTGCTTGTGTGGCATTAATGATTTTTTTTTTTCTCTCATACATGCATAGCAGTAAGGGTTAAATGCAATATCATGTGTGGTTACATTAGAAAAATAAACCTGCTTCAGTAAACATTGTGCTTTATAATCTACTATAGAAAAACAGGACTGAAAGCTAAGTAAAAAATGTTTATGTAAGGAAGTCAGATTAATCTCTCTTAGATTCTAAACTGTTTTCATTAGTACCCACATGCAGGTGCTGCAGGAATAAGGTGTGAGACATGAAGTACAAAGGTCATAGTGGGTATTTTGGGAGTTTCTCTCCTTTTCAGTTTTCATGTGACAAGCAAATTGTAGAACAAAATCATAGTGCAAGATTCCTGAATGACAGATTTAATGAGCAGCAGTGGCACTGGGTACTGCAAAAGCAATGCAGGGCCTTTAAACAAAGTCTTACAGGCACTGTTGAGTAAATATTTTAAATGTATCAACACAAACTCTAGCAACTGAGTCTTGGGCCGTGCCAGTTGCAGCCATAACTTGAGAAAGTTTATCAGTATAGATCATTTACCCCAAAAGATTTTCTATGTAAAAGAACTAGAGTGCTGTAAAGGGTTTAAGAGCACCTGTGCCACCTGCACAAGCTAGGGGAGATTTTGCTAGAAGAGAACAAGTAGACAAGACATTTCCTTTCACCTCAAGAGCTCCCTTGCAAGTCCTCACATAAGGAAGACAATAAACCTCAAAACACTTCCAAAATGTAACTTTCTCTGATGTAATTTAGACCTTAGTGGTCTCTCCAGACCACATGCTCTTCCACTCTAATCTGCTGCAGCATTCTGCAAACATTTTAGTAGCTACCCTCCCTTGTGTACTCACTTGATTTGTGAGCTTTAATGATCTATCACAAAGACAATATTCTTCATGAGAAAATCTCTCTGTATGTAAGTGCTTTAACGTCATCCAAAAAAGTTTTACTGCACTAATGTACTATTAAAAAGTCTTATTTATTTGTTTATTTCATTCTGTGGCTTTTTAAAAATCTGCTGATTACAAAGAAAACACCAAAATTTGTCCTCTGTATGCCAGGCGGGTTGCTTGTATTGCCATGGAGAAGACCAAACAGGAGCAACAGGCCAGCTGTACTTGGTTTGGAAAGAAAAAAAAGCAGTACAAAGACAAATATTTGGCAAAGCACAATGCAGGTATGGGGAAAAAAAAAAAAAAGCAAGTATATTTAGCACATTGAATTTATTACATTTTAAACCTTGCCATTGATTGTTGAACCTATGCTGTTGTATAAACCTAAAGAGTTACTTAGGAAAGTATAATTCTAATTATGCCAATATTGCTCTGCTTGTTCTGGCTTCTCTTAGTGAGAAGCAAGCTGCAATAATATAAATACATCATAAAGTATTTTTATATAGGCTTACATTATTTTATTTTTTTTATTTAAAGGAGCTGTAGAAACCAACAGGTTATGAATTTTGCAATCTCTATACCTGTGATGTGCTCTACAGGTTACTTTTTAGTAGCATCCCTGTTAATATGTTTTTACAGTTGGAGATTATATATGTGAAAACATCACAAAAGGCCATTTTTCTTGAAGCATTACATCAGGAAGTGGAATAAAAACCAGTGTGGTAGTCAGTGTGTTACCAAACAAACTCTGGAAGTAGGAGCGTAGGGCAAGAGATCCATGCTAAACAAAATTCATCAGTTTTAGTAGTAAAAGAAGATGATCCCTTCATTCATGAGTGGAATTTGGTTTTTTAAATATAAAACACTCATCAAATCATAAAGTGGTCCAGGCTGTAAGGGACCTCCAAAGGTCATCTAGTCCAACCCCACCCTGCAGTCAGTAGGCACCTACTCAGTTTGTTGAAACTGTTTCTGTTGCACTGATACCAGTTACTGTGATGATAAATATGTTGTCTCTCTTCAGAGACTCACAGGGATTTTTTATTAGAATTAAGAGATATACCTATGCAAACAGTGTAATGAAAGTAATTTATAGATTTTATATATTCCATTAATTTCTGAGTTATTCCCAGCTTCATTCTTGAACACGCTAATTAAACAATTTAAATATTTTGCATTTCTTCTTACCTGCACAGTCTGTGTGCATTATCAGAGCTCATAATACATCAGTACTGCACTATTTATGTTTACTTAAAAGTAATTTGAAAATAAAATCCATGAAAAGTCAAAAACCAGCAATTGTCATTTACACTCCTTAACTCACTGTCATGTTTAAGGTGTTCACAGTTAAGTGTAAAATTACTTGTTACCCTGAAAATCCTTACAAGTGGAAGTTGAAGGCTTTAATTTGTTTCCTTCCTTCTGCTACTTCAGCATTCTGGTTGCTCTGATTTTTCAACTTTATTGCAGTAGCACTAAGCCACGTTTTACTAATTATGACTTTAACAAAAACTGCTGAGAATAAACTGGATAAACTAAACATGGCATGCTACAAAGGAATAAGTAAAATAAGGAGCACAGCCTGGGAAGGAGAAGGAGTAGGCAATACTTCAGCAGCAAAATAGCTCAGAGACTTATCAATTAAATCTCTGGAAGGAAGGTAATTTACAGTTTGCTAACTTCATGTTAGGGGAATGACAGCACTTTGAGTGGCATAGTTTGCCTGCCTTAGTGCTTACTACCATCAGTGTCGTTAGTCACTTTATATCACTGTGCAGTATTTGGAAAAAAATGGAAATATGAACATGAAAAATTACCCTAATTGACCATAAAAGAAATTGTTATTTTCAGAATACTGTCTGATACTTCCCCTTCCCTCTAAGGAGTCAGAAAGTTAATGAAAGCACAGATTGGAACAAAGATTTCTCTTAGAAATCTTTTATCCCAGTGCCCTTGAAATATTAAAGGTGATGTCAGTAATATTCCAGGAATGTTACCAGTTGCAGGATATAAAGAAGTTCACTAAAGTGCTGTGGTGCTTGTATGAGTTTAACTATGGTACTGCATTTACCTTCCCTGAACTAATGTGTCATGTGTGGCATTGTTAGTGAGAAATACAGCAGCACTGGCTTTTGCAAGCTTTTGGTGCATCTGTCCCAGAACTAAAACCAGATCTTTTCTTTGACTGAATCTAGAATAAGTATCATTAATTTGGAAGAGAGAAGTCTAATCCAAATGTCCAAATATTGCCCTTAAAGAAAGCAGAATTTATTTTTCTTGTGTATTTGTATAATATTCATAAATTGCTTAGCAATATGCAATCTCTTTGGACTTCCCTGTCAGAAAGATGAACCAAAACTGGGGTGCTAAGAAATGACCAAGTCAAATTCTTCATTGTCAACTAAGATTTTTGTGGCTAGCTAATGATTTCAGAGCCAAGGTTTTCATGTGATATATATGGATATTACTAGAACTAGAGATAAAATTCTTCTGCAAATCAGACAGCTTATGAAGAGACTATTTCAGTTACTTTTTACAATTAAAAGCAAATATATTCTGCTTTACAAGAAAAAATAACTCATTTTTTCTTACTTCCATACTTGATACCAGAGTATTGTATCCTCTAAGGGAAAATTTCTTAGCCCACAAGGCAAAAAAATTCATTATTAGAGGTGTACACTGACATTTTTAGAAATGCTCTAGTGATATACTGCAGTGATTTATCTAGATATTTATTATTTATTTTGCTGAAATCTTGTTGCAGGACTTCATAAAAAGACTGCTCTTTAGAACATGCTAGAACTATGCTTCTTAGTATGCATAACGTAGAAAATTGCCAAGCTTTTATAAAATATGTTTATCATTTCTTAATGTGATTTATTTGCCTTGTGTTTAGACTATTGCATGGTAAAGTTTATTTTGTGCATATACTTTTTATTTTACTAATATATTACAAGCCATATCTCAATGACCCCTGTACATTTTTCATGCTGTCTTACTCCCAATGGCCTCTGTGCATGTAAGTAACCTGTCAAGTGACAATGCCTCTTTATTTGCTTCTTGCTGTTTCCTTTCAAGAACTCCCTTTTCTTTATTAGCTAGCAACACAGAAGCATTAAAGTTCAGTCTTTAAATGTGCCCTCTATTCCTCATATCCTGTGTATATTTTTTTAATCAATTTTTTTTTTTTGCATTTGAAAACCCTACAATCATTAGTTAAATCCATGTAGACTGAAACACATCTCCATGCTGCTAGTTGGTGATGAAGGCATTAGAATTTATCATTTCTGTTGTTTGTTCCTGTTGTTTGTATCTAACAAAATGTGGTTTCGTTCAAGAGGAAAATAAAAGGTGTTTTTTTAATTACTGTTTTCTAATAGGGAAAAATATTTGCAGGCCTAGATGGTTAGAATGGTAAAACTTTCTAGTGCATTGTAGATCTTTAATTCATTCTATTATTAAATTAATTATGACTTAGTATTTAAATAGTGCAAAGTTGCAAAAAGGAAAATATTTAGAATTTAGTGTTTGTGGAATGGGAGAAAAATAAAACTAAATTCTTACCTGCAATATTTGGGGAAAGGTGGAAAGACATTCTTCCTTAAGACGAAATTCAAAATGCTTCAAATAGACTTGCAAGTTTTCCTGTCTGTATCTTTTCAAAGCCTTAAAGTGTTGAACATATCAAATTGAAGTAGTTGTATTTTTTTCTCTAGGATAAAAAGGCTGCCATTGAATTGGAAAATGTGCTCTATAAAGAGAAATATATTCAGTTAAATCCCTTGCTGCTTTAAGTGGGACTTTAATACAAAGAACATAGTGCCTTCTGGTAGGCTCCACAGTCCTGATGCTGGTTTTGGTGGTCATGGACCTCTGGAGCAAGCAAACTAAAGTTTTCTCCACTGCCTGCTTTCCTAAGGGATGGGAGAGAGGTAGAGAGGATATATCCAGACTCATCCTAAAAAATGGATAGGATATAGCTGAGGTGAAGACCAACATAAGACTTGGAAATGCTTAAAGCTGTCACGCTTCAAATGCAGCATCTCCTCCCTTCGTTTTACAGCATGCATAAATATACAGAGCTGAAGACTCTTGTCCATCATTCTGCTCACATTTGCTGCTTGCTGTAATCTTACAAATGTAATTAAGTGCCTCATGGCTTCTTTTTTTCAGTAGAATCTGGCATGAGTTACCAGACATTGTGTTATTAGTCATAGCAGAAATAAGCTGGTTTTAATGAACAAACCATGATTTGTCAGTCATTATATACCTTGGCAATTGACGATAGATTGATAGGCATCATTGATTCATCCAATTTCAACTGCAGCTGAAATTATTTCTGAGATGCTTCTACAGTTTTCCCCCTAAATATGGTGGAGGTAAATACCATCACTTTGTTAGAATCCTTTGTTCTGTCACAATTTTAAAAGCATGTCAACTTAAACTAGCACGTGTGTTTAAAGAGAACTCTAATTACAATTCATGTGATGGTAGTTTTGAGGAATAAATCCCACAAGCTCTTAACACTCTCCTCTACACATTTCTCATAGATGATGTTAAAACATGATTATGAAAGTATCCCTACCTTTAGTGTAAATAGATGTTCTCCTGTTTATGTTGGTCACTGTCTATGGATTTTTTTTAGCATTGCTCTTTGTTAGGAATGCAAATGTGACTGGCATGCCATTTTAGCTGATTTTTGTGACCTGCTGAATACTGCATGAAAGGACATGCAAACTTCCTTGAGCATTTCAGTAGCTTTGTTACTGCTTTTTAACAGTTCAAATGAACACTTTGGTTTAAATTGCATAATGAAACGGTTTTGTTTTCCATAACATATTACTATGCATTGTAAATGTAAAACTTGCTAAGATTGTAGTTTGTAGCACAATTAATTATCACCCTTAATATGCCCTTTTTTTTTTCTTACCTCTGTGGGGGTTTCTTTTGTGTTTTAGTGTTTGATCAATTAGATCTCGTCACATACGAAGAAGTAGTAAAACTGCCAGCATTCAAAAGGAAAACACTAGTCTTACTAGGTAATTTTGAGTTATTATTCTGAACATAACAGCAGTTTTCAACCCCTCCTGGTGGCAAATTTTTAATTCTTTTTTTGTATTGTGGATTTAGGTGCACACGGTGTTGGAAGACGACACATAAAGAACACACTCATCACAAAACACCCGGACAGATTTGCCTACCCCATTCCCCGTAAGTAGCAGCACTTAATGTGCTGCAGACCTCTGTGTATCATCATTGGCACCACCTGCTGCTACCACTCCTGTGCGGTTCTGCTGAGGTAGAGCTCTTAAGGTTTGAGGCTGGGTGCCTTTAAGAACCACAGAGCTCCTTACGGTCCTCTAGAAGGGCTACATAGGCCCAGGTGTTGGACACCAGGAAATGTAATCTTTTGTTATTTCATCCCATAATGCCTGCATCCCTCCTATATGAACTGCCTGCAAAGTCAGTTTCCTTCTCTCTTTCTCTTCCTCTCTGATCCTCTGCTCTGCTCCATCCTGGAGGATGCGTGGAGCCATATCTTGAGTTTGGTGCAGGGGTGTGAGGCCTGATTCAACCTTGCTCACGCTGCCAGTTTGGGCTGGAGCATCCTGGGTCCCCCTGGAGCCACCAAGCTGAAATGGTAGCTGTGGCACACAAGTATTGAGGGTGCAGAGAGGACCAGTGTGGCAGGGCATTCAGACCTGGGATTTTGGCCTGGTTTGGAGGGAGCTTTGTGGAAGCTTTGGCTTAAGAAGGTTTTGGAGGACTGTGGCCTGTGTATTTCTTCTTATTTCTTATACTTTTGCACTGCTTTATGTAACTTTGAATAGTGTTTCCATTTAACCTTCTAATTCTATGCAATCCTAATGCAGAGTGCTTTGTTTAACTCATTTGAGAAGAGCTAAAGAGCCTGTCTTGCTCCTTAAACCAAGGCAGGAGCCTATCTTAAAGGTGGGAAGTGTGGTAGGACTGGGTATAGTTCATCTTTTGTGGTTGGTTGGGTTCTTTTCCCAGAAAGAGAGATCGTAAGTGGCACTACTTTTACATCAAAGTATTGGCAGAACTTCTTGTCAAGCACACTTCTCTCTACCCTAAATGTTTGCTGATTTAGAATGATGATGGGGTTTTTGTCCTAATTTTACATTTTAATTCAGGTAAAGCATCAAGACTGTTCCAGTTTAAAGCTCTGGGTAATTCCCATAAGAGAAAATATAAACTGAATTGGGAGGAAACGTTTTTGTCTTAACATTTTTAATTGCTTCTCACAGCTTTGAGGGACTAGTATGGTATTATACTTAAAGAACTTCAAATGTCCACAGATAATAAGAAAAAGGAAACATAATTAATGTCACTGCTTATAAGCAGATTGTTATGAAGAGCACAGGGATGTTTTCCCTTTGTGACAATCTCTATCAATACCACGATAGGAATTCCATATCCTACTACTCTTTGAGATGTGCCCTTTTCCTCAAGCTACATATTCTGAAACAGGATCATTCAGCAGTTAACTCTGGACTCTGTACTTCAGGCTGACTTCAGAAACACCATACATGGCTCAGAAATGACAGTGATGACCATTATAGAATCATAGAATGGTCTGGGTTGGAAGGGACCTCCAAAGGTCATCTAGTCCAACTCCCTCTGCAGTAAGCAGAGGCATCTGCAAGTAGATCAGGTTGCCCAGAACCCTGTCAAGCCTCACCTTGAATATCTCCAGGAATGGGACCCCAACCACCTCCCTGGGCAACCTGTTCCAGCATTCCACTACCCTCATGGTAAAGAACTTTTTCCTAACATCCAGTCTAAATCTACTCTTCTCTAGTTTGAAGCCATCATCCCTCATCCTATCACTGCAGGCCTTTATAAAGAGTCTCTTTCCATCCTTCTTGTAGGCACACTTCAGGTACTGGAAGGTCTTCCCAGAGCCTTCTCTCCTCCAGACTGAACACTACTTTATTAGTGCTTTACTTTTAAATCACATTTAAGCTATTTTTACCTGTATACCATTTTTGTTCCTGCTAAAAAGTACTGGTGTTAAGAATTTATCTGTAAACTTATTCGTAAGAGGAAAATTATTAGTTGGATTTGAGTTCCCCAGACTTGCTCAATAAAGACTTCGAGAAGGACCGGTGCCAGCGGAAGGAAAACAGAAGTACTTAGCCTTTTTGAAAGCACGAGCTGTTACATAACTCCAGCAGCAACATAAAGTTGCACTGTTTGTCACGCTGCTCTTCATATCTAGGCACTAAAATCCTGGATTAGATACTTTAATAGTGCAGTGCCAGAAGTTTTTGACGTACATTGTGTGTTCCTCAATATAGACAAGATTTATATGTGGAGGACTAGTAACTCAGCAGATATGTCCTCCATTACAAGGAACTAAGACAGAGAGTAGTGAATGGTTTAGACTATGCTTTTCAACCAGTGTCTCTCCAGTACTAACTGTTTTGCTGTTGAGAGGCAGAAGCTAAACTAGTTATTTTTATCATCAAATACTTGTTAAAGTTGACTCACTTATACCATGACAACCATGCCTTAGACTGTGTGCATTAGGTTCTTCCACTGTGGAAGCACTGACATTGATTTACTGATTATAAAAGGAGACTGAAAAGACAAGACTGCAAATCAGGATGAGATGCAGGTACTTAACCATCAGTATAATGTTTAGGTTCCTGTTTTAGACAACACCTGACCTCCAAGCCCTATTCCAGAAGACCAGTGGTCTCCTTTAATTTCTGTGCTATATCCAGTAGTCCTAAATGGATATTTCAGATTTGAGGCATTTAGGACATTTAAAATAACACTTTATGCTAGTGTCCAGAGACCCCAGTTACTTCTTTTTGTTAGCAGTAGTGGGGCTGTTTAGTCTGGAGAAGACTGAGAGGGGATCTTAATGGTTTACAAATATCTGAATGGTGGGTGTCAAGAAGAAGGGGCCCTCTGATAGGACAAGGGACAACTGACATGCATTGGAACAGGCTGCCCAGAGAGGTTGTGGAGTCACCTTCTCTGGAGACTTTCAAAACTAGCCTGGACGCATTCCTGTATAGACTGCCTTAAGTGATCCTGCTTTGCCAGGGAGGTTGGACTCAATCTCCAGAGGTCCCTTCCAACTCCTACCCTTCTGTGATTCTATGATATAAAGAGGTCATATTAAAAAAATAGATCACATGCACTTTAAGTGTTAGCGCAGTATCACCAAGGTTGGAAGAGACTTCAAAGATCATCAAGTCCAACCCGATACCACAGACCTCAAGACTAGACCATGGCACCAAGTGCCACGTCCAAACCTGCCTTGAACACCTCCAGGGACGGTGACTCCACCACCTCCCTGGGCAGCCCATTCCAGTAGCCAATGACTCTCTCAGGCAAGAACTTTCTCCTCACCTCCAGCCTAAACTTCCCCTGGCACAGCTTGAGACTGTGTCCTCTTGTTCTGGTGCTGGTTGCCTGAGAGAAGAAAGCAACCTCCTCCTGGCTACAGTCACCCTTCAGGTAGTTGTAGAGAGCAATAAGGTCTCCCCTGAGCCTCCTCTTCTCCAGGCAACCTGGAGAAGAGTGAACCTGATGTGAACCTGATCTGTCTTTCAGCTGGCTCTAGGCAAGTGATTTTATTCTATCCAGCTCTCAGGCACGAATTTTACTGCATTTTCTTCATTCTTGTACATAACGATGGTAAGAGTAAGTAGCTTTTGAGATAGGCCTTAAATTGAATGAGGAATACTTTTCTGAAGACATTATCTGCATACTGAAAACCTGATTATAAGAGGTCATGTCACACACAGTGGTACTTAATTAAAAGCATTAGTAGACCATATACCTCTTACCACATAAGGCTGCAGAAGCAATATATTCTAAAAGTATGTTAGTGCTAAGTAGCTTCCACCTCTTGAAAGTAATCGTGACCTGACCCAGTTTTTAGACTTACTCCATCACTCTGAGGAGAGAACCTCATAAGATTTTAAGTAAAAAAAGGAACATATGCAAGTATTTTTTACAAAAGAGGATATAGGGAAAGATAAATATTATTTCAGTAGACCTAGGGCAGCAGGGAGTGGAACAGTGATATTGTATGGTTTATATAATCCATTGTTCTTTAATTCCTCAAATAACTGTGATCTACAGTATTTCTATAGGATGTTTCATCCTTGAAATGAGCTAATTAATCCTTAGAACGCTGCTAATTAATCCTTAGAACTTTTAATAGGTGTAACAAAAAATGGAAGATGAGTACAATTTTTTGATACCTTGTTGGAAATTCTTCTAGGGTTGTTGGAAGGTGTGGGTGTAGAGGGGGAAGAGATGTGATACTTCAGATATGGCCCCAACTTAAGTATGATAGTGGGAAAATATGAAAGGAAATCAGTTCGTGAGGGAGTTTTAGAAGAAGGATATCACAAGTGGATATCAGAGTGTCTGTAAAGAAAAAGTGGATGGCCTACGGAATCACAGAATGGTTAATCTGGTGCCCCTGGTCAAGCAGGGCCACCTACAGCCACTTGCCAGGGACTGCATTTAGGTGGCAAAAAGCAAAAGCTGGACACTTAAGATTTAGTCAGAAGCTCCTGTGGCCATGTTTCAGTGTGTGCCCGTTGCCTCTGTCCTGTTACCGAGTGTCACTCCATTTCTTTATACCTTTGCTTTAGATATTTGTGCTCACTGATGAGATCCTGCCTGAGCTTTCTCTTCTCCCAGCTGAACAGTCTCAGCTCTCTCAGCCTTTCCTCATAGCGGAGATGTTCCAGTCCCTTAGCTGCCCTCCACTGGACTTTTTCCAGTATGTCAGTGTCTCCCTTTTACTGCGAAGGCCAGAACTGAACACAGTACTCCATGTATGGCCTCACCAGTGCTGAGCAGAAGGGAAGAATCACCTCCCTTCTCCTCCTGCCAATACTTTGTCCAATGCAGCCTGGGATACTTTTAGTTGTTCTTTGCCACAAGGACACATTGCTGGTTCGTGTTCAACTGAACATCCACCAGAACTCACAGGACCTTTTCTGGAGAGCTGCTTTCCAACTGGTCAGCCTCCAGCCAGTACTGATGCTTGGAGTTGTTCCTCCCTAGGTGTAAGACTTAGCAATTCCCCTTACTGAATTTCATGAGGTTCTTGTCAGCATGTTTCTCCAGCCTTTTAAGGTCCTTCTAGCCACACCACCCTCTCGTGTATTACCCACTCCTTCCGGTTTTATGGCATTGGCATCCTTGCTGAGGATACACTACTCCATCATGCAGATCATTAGTGAACAGGATTTGGCCCAGTACTTCTCCCTGTGGTAAAATAGAGATGTTAATTAAATTGTTTAGAAACTACAAAAACTGTGAGATCTGACCTTTGTTTGCTGCTGAAAGCAGCTGATAGAGTCTTATAGTCTTGACCACATAAAGGTTATGACCTTCTGCTCTTCACCTTTTAGTTTTTAACCTTTTCCACATCTCTTCATTTCCTCCTTTTCCTGACACATATCCCAAGGAGTGCTCCTTTTCCATTCCGCCAACCTCAAGCTCACACTTTGTTGTTCTAGGTATAACTTGACAGGTCATTGTTCAGCGAATAAATGTTGATAAACCAAGCACAAAGCCATAGATAAGGTTAATATTGCTTTTTGTGCTAAGAATCTTTTGCTTTTTGTGCTTTCAGACACAACCCGACCTCCAAAGAAAGATGAAGAAAATGGGAAAAATTACTACTTTGTATCACATGACCAAATGATGCAGGATATATCAAACAATGAATATTTGGAATATGGCAGCCATGAGGATGCAATGTATGGGACAAAACTGGAAACAATACGAAAGATCCATGAGCAGGGATTAATTGCAATACTTGATGTAGAACCTCAGGTAACTAATTAGAAGTGTACAGTGGGACTTGTCACAAGTCCTCCAGCTGTATTTTATTGAGATGTATTTGTTTTTATTGATTGCGCCCTAGATAAGTACAATCACGTGGAACAAAATCCCTGGAACACTAAGGCTGCAATCTGTGTAGGTGAATTCTGGTAATCACCTGGTTAGAAGAACATATGGCAGAAACAAATTCATACTTCAGCTTGGAATGCAGCCACTGTAGCTTGCAAATGTACTTACCGTGTACCTTCATGTCCAATGAACCACATCAAAACAAGCAATTGCATTGCCTGCTAGGAGCGATGCTTAGATATTTTCAAAACCTTCTCTTTGATGCTTTATCAGAGGATAATCCTGTTCCTAAGTGGATCTTGCTCCATATCACTATTGAGCATGGTTAGAAACATTCGTGGTCAGTCACTGATTTGATCCTGTTTGCATAATGATGAGTATTGTTACTTTATCAGTTCCATTCCATGTTGCAGTATTATACTCTTTGGAAGAGGGCAAGAGGGAAGATCAGACTCTCAAGAAACACTAATAGTTTGTTACTTCTTAATATAAAATCTGCAGTGAGACTCTGATACATTTCATTTGAAACATTCCTGTAGTCACAGCTTTCACAGAGATGTGTTTACATGTTTTCTTAAGTGAGACAACATGAATATGGACAAATGTGACATTTACATTAGCAGATTGAAGGTAATGTCAGGGAAGACAAAATTCTGATCAGTATCATATTTAAATTTGCTGCCTTCTTTCTTTCTGAAGAATGGATTCGAGGTCAAATTCAGTAAGAATTTCATAAGAGACTTGAGATACCTAGCTGAATTATTTAGGCCATTTCACATAGCATGCTGGCATGGTGCTGTCCTAAGAAATAACCACCCACATTTAACAGAGAGAGCAGCATTTATAGTTAGTTCAAATGGAGCAGCTGGTAAAAGCAAATTCTGTTGATAAACCTTTTCAACTTGCATTATTCAGAAGCGTAACAGTTCTCAGAAACCATTTTTATCTTTTTTAGAGTGTATTTACTTTTGGTAACAGCTGCTTTTGCTACGCTTCCTCCAGCATGTCTAGCAGATCTCATTCTTAAGCAGCTTCCTCATGCATCCATTTGAGCTCATTAGTTTGTGGGCTTATTCCTAGTTACCTCATTCTGCTTGCTTGTTTTTCCTTGGGACTCATAGCTACATGAGTTTTCTGGACTTTCACATGGGCTCTTGTTTAGAGAAGCTTGGCATAGATAATAGATAGAGGTTGGTGTCAAATAGCAGATAGGAAAACCTCTTCAGCTTGGAAAAATGATGGATTGTAGAGTTCTGTTTGTTTGGGGGGGAAAAAAAAAAAACCTGTTAGTAAGACAAAGTTTAAAGAGCAGAGAAGACTAACCTTTAGTAGTCTTACTTCATCTTGTCCATCAGTTCCATTGAGGTGTGTTGACTTGCCATCCTGCCCCTCAGTCTATCTTGGATCTATACTGAAGTTTCACATACGGCAGCTCTGTGTGTCACTCAGTAAATTAGAACTGAGTCAAGTTTTTTATCAGAATTCTTTCCCATAGATTTGCCTCAGGGGCTTGGTGCTGCATTGGTGCTATGCTTGCTTTTTTAAAACCTCACTATATTTACTTTTGGAAAACTTCAAACCTCTCACATCGCGTTTTCATCTGTTTCAGAAGATAAGCTGTGTTGGTAGATGGGTAGAAAAAGTCAGACAAAAAAATGATGTTCCAATCAATATTTATTCTATAACACAGTTGACTCTTCCCTGTTTATGGCATGACTGAATTTTTTTATGTGGTATTTATCAGTTTTAAATGCAAACAGATTTATGCACACTTGAGGCTGTATAAATACTAAAACTTTTATTGTCTTGAAAACTCGCTTTAAGTATGGATAAATATACAGTTTGACTGCTAAAAATGTAAAATCATACAAAAAGTGTCTGTGTTGCTGAGGTCTTGTCTCCAGACCAGTTAAAAACAAATACTAGCATTAGTAAATCATGATTTTGCTTGTGTGACTAAAACTTACTTCACAATAATTGTTGGAGAATTCTTCTAAAGTATCTATTTGTTTGATTTTTTTCACCTAGGCATTGAAGGTCCTGAGAACTGCAGAGTTTGCTCCTTTTGTTGTTTTTATTGCTGCACCTACGATCACCCCGGGCATTAATGAGGTATGGCATATTGCAGTCTAATGTTCTGTCACAGACAGAATTAAGGATAAGAATCAAACATGCAGATAAGACTCTAATTATTTTCCTATCTGTAGATGGAGGGGGAGAGAGACCCTTGTGCCAGCAGTGTTGTTATGTAGATTGAGATGTATTTATTGAAAATTAACTGATTTTTCCTAATTCAAAATACAAACTTTGAGTCATAGGATCCATATCTTTTCTTATAAAAATACTTAATATTCCATTCCCTGCCCTAGCTCAAAGTTCCTTCTCCAAATCCTTTACAAGTCATTATCACAAATTACTCAACTCTGAGTTGCAGTGCTAGCACTAGATTGCAGCTGGCCTGAGCTGAAGAGATGAAGGTGCATGGCTGTGCTGTCATCCCACCTTTATTGATAGTATTTTTTCTGTATAGGAAATGTACATCAGAGATAGGCATATTTCTTTGGAAGGCTGTTCTCCTAAGAACTGGAAACTCTGACCAAGGGTTAATTGCTTGTGGAATAATGTTAAGCATTCATGGAGGTCCACGTCCTGAATTTCCTAGTTAGTTTTTATGGAATATCTTGCTACTATTTTCAAAGATGCTATCAAGCAGTTCTGGATTTAGCTTACAACAGGGCAAACAGTGTTTATACACTTTACCTGCTCAGCCTTTTTTAAACCATTATATTAAGGCATTTAATCTGTTGGATTTGACCATGAACCTGTTTCAGATCTCCTAGTTGCCTCTTTGGTCACACAAAAGGAAAGTCAGAAGCCACATACCTACAACCTGTTTCTGCAGAAATGTACCATAGCAGTATCAGAAGTATGAAGCTATGACATCACTTGCAGGGGAATAAGGAACAAGGCAAAGATATTTAAAGGCAGATACCCTGAATGAATATTAAAACAGCCAATGAAAAGTGAAATATACTGGCCTCAAGGTGCAATTTTACTGGAATCTGAGACATTCTACTAGTTCACTGTTGCTGAAGAGAGTCATTCTCTCTAACTTGCACCTGGGACATACACTGCCATGGCACTTCCCAGAACTTTTAGCAAACTACTTCAGCTCTGTATTGGATTTTTGTCGGTTTCATGCACCTCACAAACGCTCTGACAAGCACCAATGTCAGAAGCAGCAGTGAAAACATATAGCTGGGAGAAAAATTGAAAGGAGAAAAGAGATATGTTAAATTAGGTTGTTTCACTGTGTCTAATGGGCTCATACCCTGACTGATAAATGTCATGATTGTTTCACTGTGTCTAATGGGCTCATACCCTAACTGATAAATACCATGATTGTACGGTTGGAGATCTCTCAGAACATCACAAATTGCAGTGTTAGTGAAGTGGCAGTTTGTCTAACTGCTGGTGTTGGTGTATGCTGTAAATCAGTACAATCATGAAAAAATACTACCATTTCAGATTCTACACTGACTATGCCTTTGTGCAAGCAAAGGACATGGCACCTCTTTTAAAAAAGAATAGTTCTTGGGATGTACTGGGCAGCACCATCCTTACAGCAGTGCCCAGGCAGCCAGGTGCCCTGAGGAATTGTGCAACTGCCTGAGTTTGTTGCCCCCATACCTGCATCTCACCTCCCAGCATGACCTCACTCATCTGCCAGTTGTACTTAGACATTTGAGACAGTTTGTATGAAGGAGAAAATAGTTTCTGTGGTACACTGGGAAGAGGACAGAAATATACCTTTTACTGTAGTGGTGAGGAGATATTCGCTCATGCCAAAGAAATGTTAGTATAAGTATTATATTCTTAGTATAAGTATTATATTCTAAATATTGGCATCCATGCTGTAAGGCTCTGTATTTATGTGAAGCTGTTGTGACTAAAGTGTCTTTGCACACAGAGTCTCACTCAGGTACATGAATTGCTGAACAGATGCCACACTTATAAAGCATGGTAATTCATGAATCAATTAAGCTTAAGGAAAGGGAGGAGCAGGAAACTGAAACAGCAAGAGGCCTTGTCCAGAGACAGGATCCCATTTTCTAATGTTTACAGGGGTGCATGAAGGGAGATAAGCAAATTGTGTCTGTGTTTTTCAGCAGCCTGCAAGGCAGTGAACAAGGGCAGAGAGTGTGTGTTTCATATTTCCCATTCATGCCTCCTCTTCGAAAGGTTCATTTGCATAACAAGTACCCCTTTCTGTTTATCCTTTTATCCTGCTTTGTTTTTACTTATGCTTTTTGCAAACACTTCTGTAAATAACTGTCTCTTCCCCCCCCCCCCNTTTGCTTTTCTTTTCATTTTCCTGCACTCGTACTAATTGTACATAGCTGCCAAAATGGTGCAGAAAATTGCCTGTAAGTACCAGCTAGGGGCTGACAAGGGAGTCCTGGTTATTTCAGTAGTTATAGAATGTAGATATGCTTGTTCCCATTCAACATTACTTTCACCACTGGAGTAATAACTATAATGTAATAATGGCTTTAGATAGCTGTGCTAAAATCACCTGCTAGCAAAGAAGCAGCTAGACAGTAAAATTTCTACTCTTAGAGCTGTACATCTGAACCTCATGGTAAAATCACCTTATCTTAAAAAAGCGTCTCTCTTGACACACTTTGGCTTATCAATGACTATGCAAAATACCTCATTAATCAAGGACCACACAACAAGAGTTAGGAGACAAAATATTATGCTTTCTGACTGAGTATAGCAGTGCA
Organism: Eubucco bourcierii; assembly: GCA_013396675.1. Lineage (NCBI taxonomy): Eukaryota > Metazoa > Chordata > Aves > Piciformes > Ramphastidae > Eubucco > Eubucco bourcierii. Next base: position 412,986 of record VWZE01013301.1, read on the forward strand.
CTATGAGCAATTCTGCAAAGCAGAAGACCAGCTGAAATCCTATGGGAAATCTCCAAGAGTCTGTCCGCCTGTGTATTCACAAAGGAAACATAAATTAGGCTATTGCTGTGCTGCAACAGAGAGAGGAGGGAGCATATCGGGAAACACTGGAGTAGTTCCTCATTCCTCCAGCTGTTTTCTGTCTCCTATTGCCCAGACAGCAACAGAGAGAAATTGGCAGGCTCCACATTTTTTATCTAAGTCATTATGAGCCGTATGTATATTTTTATTGAGCCAAATTCTTCTGAGTTTTATCTGTGCTTCCTCCTAAGAAAATTAATTTTTCTTAAGAAGTTTGCAGTCCTGCAGCTGTTTAAAATGAGAATTTCTTTCTGTTAAAGCAAAATTGGCAAAGGCCCGATGGCATGTTTGTGCATACTCACAGCGTCAGAAGGGGACATCAGTCATTTGACTGTCAGAAGTGGCAACCATTGTCCTATATACTTTCAGACCAAAGAAAACCATCTCGCAGAGACCGAAGACATCACTGGTGGCCATTATGCATGTGGGAGAGATTTTGTGGATAAAAGCCATGTTCCGCTCCACTCTGTCCCAGCTGTGATGTTGGAGACAGTATTAGAAAAGTGAACTGAATTCTAGTGATAAGAAAGAAAAGTCTGTTCCAGTAATGGACACACTGCAACTAGGTCCTTCTTAAAATACCTGCTTCATGAATACTGAGGGGAAAAGGAAGAGGTTCTGCTCCTAAATGTGAAATTGCTGAAGTTGTTGACATTCATTTGTCTTCAGGGAGCTGAACATTTTGACAGTAGTATCAAGGAAAAAAGATACTGAGAACACAACTGCTGGAGAATATTCCTATCAAAGAGTAATCTGGGATGTTCACTCTTCAGAATTTAATTAAGAGCTTTTAGAGAAACTGAGAGGAACATACTACAGCAAAAAAATTTGAGGAAGTCGTAGCTTTGAAGATGAATTTCGGCGTGTCAATCTTGCAGACAGGAAACAACACCCAAGTCCGACATGGGTTTGAATGCACTAAATAAATACTGTTATCACAAACCCAGGTGAAATTTGGCCTCAGAATGAAATAGATAGATAGATAGATAGATAAATAGATAGATAGATAGATAGATAGATAGATAGATAGATAGATAGATAGATAGATAGATAGATAGATAGATAGATAGATAGATAGATAGATAACTGGATAAATAAATAAATAACATGAACATTTAAAAAAAAAAACCACAGGAATTGTAATCTCTCACTTTTTGCAGAACTTGAGAAACTTTGAAACCATTTAAAAACTGCTGCAGTGGCCTATCCCAAACTTGTTAGTGCCCCTACAATTACATGAAAGAAGTAATGCTTTACATTTCCAACAGGCTAGGAAATGTAGGTGTTCCAAGATACAACAGAAGGAGAAGCTGTCAGAAAAATATTAAAATTTAGTGATTTTTTTTTTCATTCTTAATTTTAATAACATGTGCCTAGTAAATACTAATATTCTTCTCTACCTAGCAGTTGAGTTTTTTTAAGATGAGGTAGCTGTAAGTTTTTCAGATTTTCAGTCAGTCACAGTCAGATAGATGCTTCAGTGAGAGTTGTTCATCCTCATACTTGTAAGTAAAGAGGACACCGATAGGAAATATTAATAGCAGTTAAAAAACTACGTAAGTCTTAACAATTCTAAAGCTTCATAGGTTTTTTTTTCAGGTACTGGTAGCCTTGTTCCACAAGATTAAAACTCATTTAAAGGTGCAATATGATTTTGCTAAGATTGTCTCTAAATATATTGGTCTTAGTGAGGTATTTAAAGCACTATAAATATTCTGCTTGACAAGTAGGTTAATTTAAGCAGAAAAAAACATATTCTTTGCTTATATAAATAGATGTCTTTGTTGGGATCTGTGGGAACTTGGCAGTTCACCTAACCAGGTGCATGGCTTAAAGCTACTGGGCCACATGAAATGCACCACAAAAATATTTAATATTAGTATTGCTCCATGTTCTCCAATGCGTTAATAGCATGGATTAAGTTTGCATGAACTGTTTTTTTCCTACAGAAGTTTCAAGTATAGAATTATAGAATGGTCCAGGTTGGAAGAGACCTCCAAAGATCATCTAGTCCAACCCCCCCCCACTGCAGTCAACAAGGACATCCTCAACTAGATCAGGTTGCCCAGAGCCCTGTTGAGCCTCACCTTGAATATCTCCAGGGATGGGGCCTCAACCACCCCACTGGGCAACCTGTTCCGGTGTTCCACCACCTTCATAGTAAACATCCAGTCTTAAGTCTGCTCTCCTCTAGTTTGAAGCCATTGTCCCTTGTCCTGTCACTGCAGGCCTTTGTAAACAGTCTCTCTCCATCCTTCATGTAGGTCCCCTTCATGTACTGGAAGGCTGCTATTAGGTCTCCCCAGAGTCTTCTCTTCCCCAGGCTGAACAACCTCAGCACCCTCAGCCTGTCCTCATAGCAGAAGTGCTCCAACCCCCAATCACCCTACTCTGGACCCTCACACTTGCAATCCATAATGGTCTGCACAAGGAGCATCCCTTGGATGGAGAGCATGTGAGAAGTATTTGTTTAACTTTGAATGAAATTCATAGTGTTTATCAAGTGAAGGCAACATCCTCCCCCTCATTTGTGGCTGCAGCTTCAGGAAAGAAGCAGAACTGTAACTTTGGTACAGAACTTCTGTTCCAGAAGTGGCTGGTTTCATAGATACTGGGAAGGAGAACTCTCTCAGGGTAGGTTGTTCCCTTAGGAGGACCTGAAAGCCACTGTTCTACTTTAATTACAAGTAATTGGGAAATTCAAATAGAAAAAAAAGGGGAGAGGAGGAGTCTGTTATTAGCTGAATAAAATTCTGTTCATAGAATAATTTCTTATGAAAACATCTGTAGGCAGTGTCTGTACTTCCTGCAGCCTAGAACTGTGTTATCACAAAATGTATCTCAGTTGATCAATGAACTGACACTATAGACCACAGAGAAGCAGGAGTCGATACTGCTGAGTAGTTTTGCCCTATAACCATCCCAAACCTGTGAGGCAGGAAACACTTGAGTACTTTCCTGTGGCTATTTCAAGGTTCCTAAAAGCAGGAGTTATTTATTTATTTTTGCTTTGCAAGGGTATTTTCAGGAAGAGTTCAAAACCATAATTGCTGCAGAACCCTAGAGAGAAGGCTTTTGCAGTCTCTCTTTCTCTGGAGGGCAGACCTCAGCACTGCTGCACAGAGTCCAGCAGCACACTCACAGAGTACAGTGCACTTGTTTCTGTAAGGACACTGACACAAAGTCCTGGAGAGCACCAGTCTGTTGTAAGTGGTCTTTCTTGAGAGTAGGCTGTGTGGTTTGTCTTCAGGAGCTCACACTAAGGGATGCTGGAAATGGTATGCTCTGAAGTAGGAACCGCAGAGTAATGCAGAGTGGGAATCACAGAATCACAGAACGTTAGAGGTAGGACCTCCAGAGATCATCGAGTCCAGCGCCCCTGCCAAGCTGGATCACCTAGGGTAGTCTGCATGGGAATGCATCCAGGTGGGTTTGAAAAGTCTCCGGAGAAGGAGACTCCACAACCTCCCTCTCTGGGCAGCCTGTTCCAGTGCTCTGTCACCTTCAGTGTAAAGTTTTTCCTTATGTTGAGGTGAAACCTTCTATGTTCCAGTTTGTAGCCATGGCTCCTTGTCTTATTGCTGCTGACCACCAAAAAGAGATTGCCCCCATCCACTTGACACCCAGGAACTTCCTTATCAGCAAATTATGATTAAAGGAACTAGACCTAGAAGACTGATATTGAACAAAAAGCATCATCAAAACTGGGAACAGCTGATGCCTGAAAACATATCCTCTCCTTTCTTGTGTTCTTACCTGAATGTAGGCCCAATTGCTCATAAAGCACTTTGTGCTTTTTAGTCACATATAGTCTCCATTGCTCATGTCTGTGCTGCTTTTCTAAGCTTCCATCCTCTGCCTTGCTTTTTTAATACTAGATTTGTATTTTGTCTCAAGTAGTGTCAATAACTGAGTGTTGTTTGAATGTCAGCTTCAAGAGAGAAATTGTACCATTTCTCCTGTGTGAATTCCACACGTGGGGGATCTAAACCACCTAGGCTCCCTAAGGCTTTTCTTGCCTGGGTCCTTCTCTGTAAGTAGCAGTTAGAGAGCTGATGTAGGAAGAGAATAAAAGGATCCAACATCTCTCTCTCATTTTCTTTTCTGACCGCCAAACAGGATGAATCTCTTCAGCGCCTGCAGAAGGAGTCTGAAATCTTACAACGAACATATGCACACTACTTTGACCTAACAATTATCAACAATGAAATTGATGAAACTATCAGGCACCTGGAGGAAGCCATCGAGCTTGTGTGTACAGCCTCACAGTGGGTCCCGGTCTCCTGGGTCTACTAGAGCAGTCCCGAGAGAGAATTGGGAAGAAAAAAAAAAAATCTCAAAAAAACAAAAAAACAAATCTGTTATTACTGGGAACCACCTCATACATGGAAAACCTCTTCGTTACTGACCTTGTGTCAACAGGTCTTGGCCCCTAGAGACTACCTAGATGTAGTGTGACCTAAAATATAATTATTGTCATGTCCGAATAGATAGGAGGAGGGGGAAAAAAAAGAAAAATTAAACACTAATTTAAAGAGACAGTATCTTCTTTTTTTTGTTTGTTTGGTTGGTTGGTTTTTTTAAATCATTTCTCCTACACGTTAATAAAATTGTATCTTTAAATATATGTATTCAGTCCTTTGGAATGTTATATTTTTGGAAATCATAACTTTTTATTTCAAGGGCCCCTAAAAACTGCACAAAATAGATGCTGCTTTCTATAATCTATTTTAATAGTAATAATAATATGACTCTGTTACCTTAACTTGGGGGTGGATCACTACATTCTTTTTAGAGTCTGATTTTTATGGATTGGAATATTTTGCTTTATTTATTTGAAGTAATTAGTCTAGTGGTTACAAAGCAAATTCATAAATTTTAAAGGCCTTCGCTTTTATTTTTCATTTGGGTTTGTTGGTTTTTTTGTTGTTTTTTTTTTCTTTTTTTCCTGTAGGATAGCATTTTTAAGTACTTTTGTGTAACATCCAGATAATGTGATACTGTCTCTTTGAAGAACTCTGTAAAACTTTTAGAAATCTGAAATTGGGTCTTGACTCTTAATGCATGTGGACAGTCGCAAGCGTTCATGCTGTTGGTGTATCTGTGTTGATAAAACCTGTAATCTACAGCAAAGTACATTCCGTTCATGGGAACACCTACCCAAGGGAATAAAAGTGAAAATATTATTCTGACTTAAGTTGTAAACCTATGCACATCCCTTGCATTTTGGGCAACTTTATAAAAAGAAAAAAAAAAGAAAAAAGAAAAAAAAAAGGAAAAAAAAGAAAGAGAACCGATTTTTATTAATAATAATCATGTAGTGAAATGTGTTTGTAATTTTGTCTCTCAATTTAATTTGTTGTAAGGTGGGAGGGGGCAAATACTGGTTTCACCATTTCAGATCCGTGTTGTCTGAGAGTATTAACGTTTTAATTAAGTTTAAGCAAAGAAATGCCAATTTTTAATATGTATGTAATTGTTTAAAAGATGCACACATTTTAAAAGGAAACATACTGTGCGGTGAAGAAACCAGTTGAGGCATTGCGCTAAACCGACGATTCCAAAAGACTCATCTACAACAGCCCTGTAAATTCCTCTAAAGACGGTAATTGACTCTACAGTCTGACCAATTTTTTTATTTTAAATATACTTCCTTTTATGTGTTCAACAATTAAATGCTTTTGGGTCCTTCATTTCATCACAGGGAGTTTCAAGAACGAATCGGTGACTCACGGCAGTGCGTTCAAGGAAGGCCGTTATAGGGGCAGAGTCTGTAGTCTGTTTCAGGGACTCTGCTCCACCTGTGCAAGCACAAATTCAACTAATGCAGAATTAGAGCAGAGCCAAGCGAGAAAATATAACCATGTGCTGACCTGGTGTCTTGTTTCCCTTCTTCATGCTCTAACTGGCCCAGATGGTTTGCATTTTTACCTGGAAATGGTTAACAGAAGTAAACATCACCTCTTTTTAGAAGTTGGAAATACCATTTCCCTTACAATGATTTCTCTTCAAGGCTTAGCTGGCTGTGCTGTGGTATGGTATGAAGCTTACTGTTTATGTTACAATGATAACAGTGTTCTCAGAGTTGAACTATCAACTGTAATTGATCGATGGGCTGCTCCAGTCCTTTGGGACCAAAGCAGATATAATCAGAAAAGGTTCACACAGCTGAACATTTTTCACAGGGGTGATTACTGTGAAGTGCATAAATTGCTAGTTGTCTGCTGCCTACGTCGACTGCAGGTCAGGTGGTCAAGTCTCTATTCTTGTAAAATCCTCAGGCAAAATCTAGGTCCACCCAGGCCATACCAGGTGCTTATTTTGTGCAGCGTTCACAGCACAACTTTGCAGCCTACAGCGCAGAGCGGAACTTGATCCATCGCTTTACCCCACCTGCGGAACCCACTTACGCTACTGCTGGAATCGCACTTCCGTCCTGCGTCCCAAAACAAGTACTGTAACCTGGTCCTTTGAGTTCGTGATCTGTGGACTGCTGGAGATTAACTCGTGAGAAACTATCCGTGTGGCCATTGTGTAAGCAAGCCAGCAAGTCAGAGGGAACCTATCAAAGTATTAGTATCCGCTGAGCTGTTCTTTATTTAGCACCTCTAAAAGGGGATTGGTGCAAACTGTGGACTGTGTAGTGAGTAAGAGGTGATTTTTCAAGTTGTTGTGCTGTGTCGTTTTAGTCCTGGATGAGCCTGGTGTTCCCGTAGATCAGCTGTTCCAGTGGTATTGTGGCACACTAGCTGAATCCATCAAAGTGGCAGGTTCATTCACTCTCAAAACTACCTCTTTTCCCAGTAAAGCACAAAGATGGGAAGACCTGCTGAAAAATCAAGCAGTGGAGTATTTCTGGTGTTAGAAATACAAACTTCTCTGGTAAGCAATGGTATCTGACTTCAGTGGCACGTTCTTCATCTCTAATGTTTATGACATTAAACAGGTAAAGTCATTTTGATAATTTGGGTATAGTCCACCATAAATGTTTTGACTACACAGTTTTGACTCTGTTACTGTGGATTTCTTGGAATTTCTGTGTATCCAACCTGTAAGGAATGAAAATTCATAAGGCCCATGAGGGTGCTTCTGCCTTATGTAGATGGCATTAAGTAGTGATTTAATGTAACTAGATACACTTTTCTTCTCCTAAGCAGAGCTGCCATTCAGTTAATATTACACAGGAGAAAGACTAACTTGAAGAGCTTTGTTTCTTTAATTTTCACTGTACAACCTTTTATCAAGGAGCAAGAACTGTAAAGCACACCAGTTAGCATACTGTCCTGCCTCCTCTTTACCACAGACTGTTTTCCTTATAGGAACCTTCAGTAGCAAAAGATTCACTTGGAACCCGACCCCTGCCTAGGCTTTAAGTACAGCTGAACCACACAGCCCGGTGAGCTCCATGAACTGGTTTCAGCACAGTCCCAGGAGGTGCAGAGCAAGCCCAGAACTCCTCAGTCTGCCTGATCCACACCTGCCCTCCCTCCTGCCCTGCCCAAACCTTTCTGATGTGTCTCTGTTATTTGTGTGGTATGTAGCGGGCAAAGGGCTGCCATAAGTTGAGCTAGAAGCTTCACTGACATAGGGAAGACTCACACAGGTGCAGAGATAATTATTTTTTTTCCAATCTCCAACTGAAGAAGAGTCCTCCTAGTACTGTAAATGTCACTGCATAATTTAGAGCACCTCTTGGACTTCTCTAAATTTATGCTGAATGTGACCTTGGAAGCAGCCTTGGGACTGGGAAGAAACAAATATTTCAGTTTGCCCCTTTTATACTTTATTTTTGTACAGGGGCTGATAGATTTGTAAAGAAAACTTGATCTTATCAGTATGCTGCTTTCAGTCTGACTGATGCCTGTGATTTCAAGGTGTTAAGTTGGTCCAATAAATGTTCATTAACCTCTGCTTCCATTTACTTAATAAAAGTACACTAGGTTCTTCAATGTCTCAGAGTGGTAAGATTATTGCATGGTAACCTAGTTTAGGCAATCCTGGCCACTGTCATGCAACTCACAGCATGCAACTATTTAAAACCAGAGGGACATTTTTAATCTCGTCTCCAAAACTGAATTTTTCCACATATTTTAGCATTGGTTTTATTTGATTTGGGTCACAGAGTCAAGGGCCACTAGCCTTTATGCTAAAATATCACAACCTGCTTCAGGGACTTCATTAGCAAGGTTACTCAGCTGATTTTGAAAGGACAGTATAGAAAGTGAGAAGTTACAGCCTGAGCAGCATTTAACTGAAGTGTATACTTTAAGAGGTGGATCCTGGAGCCACTTAGAAAAGTTAATGCACAGGCTTATTTCCATACTTCCCCATTGTTGATGTTTTCTCAAAGTAAATTATTTCAAAGTGCTGTTATTTAAGAAAATACTTGGAAATCCTGCCAAAGTCTGCATTGTTTTTTGCAAATCTAGACTGAAATATTACATCCAAACAGTTCTGGTCCTATTCTCTCCCACTGCAGGCACTTCTCAACTTCTTTAATGTGTAGGCAGTTGGAACTCAACTTTCAAGCTTAAAATACTTGGTAAAAGAGGATTGTGAAAACTACATTTCCCAGCTAACTTTTCACCTGTTTTACAACCTAAATTGACAGAGCCTAAGCTAAAGCAGACACCACCAAAAGTCTGCTTTCTTTATGTGAAGCATATTATTTTTCTTAATAAACCTGTCTCTCAGTCTAGTTCTTCTCTACTTTATTATGAGCTAAAGCTTACCTGTAAGTCTTACTGAGGAGTCTGCTGCATATTATATCAAGTAGTAACATATAAATACCTGCACAACAGAAAATACATTGCAAGGAGAGCAGAAGTAACCTCTCCTGAATGATTGTGCTTTGTGTACATGCCATAATGATGAGTGCAGAAGCTGAAACCAGACAAGAATGTACTTCTTCTAATGCTGCACAAGAAATTCAAAGCCAGTTCTGACATCTGCTGTGGTTGTGGGATTTTAATTTGCTGATCTAGTAAGTGCAGCTATGGTAATTTTAATTTTCTTCCCCTTAAGTGATTTTTAGCAATCTTCTGTTTCAGTCCTTTGAAAGCTGGACCTGAAGTAAGCTTTTTGACTTCTTGTGGTTTGGCCTCAGAGTTAAAAGCTTTTAAATCCTCCTTCCCAGATCATTTTGTTACATAATTAATTCTTACCTCAGCAATACATTTCCCATAGCTGTAATCTTAGTTAAGCTTTTAACCAGTTAGAATCTTGATCACTTTTCATGTAGTCATGGAATTTCTGAGGAAAAAAAAAAAATACATCACAGACTCAGAGAATGATTTGGTTTGGAAGGGGAGATATAGACTGATGTTAGGAGGAAGTTCTTTCCAGTGAGGGTGGTGAGGCACTGGAACAGGTTGCCCAGGGAGGTTGTGGCTGCTCCCTCCCTGGAGGTGTTCAAGGCCAGGTTGGACGAGGCCTTGAGTGAGCTGTACTAGTGGGAGGTGTCCCTGCCTATGGCAGGGGATTGGAACTAGATGATCCTTGTGGTCCCTTCCAACCTTACCATTCTATGATTCTATGACATTAGATCATCTAGTGCCAACCCCCCTGCTATGGGGAGGGATACCTTCCACTAGATCAGGTTGCTCAGAGCCCCATCCAACCTGACCTTGAACTCTGGGCGACCTGTTCCAGTGTCTTGTCACTGTGAAGAATTTCTTCCCGATATCTAATCTAAATCTCTCCTCTTTCAGTTTGTTACCCCCTGTGCTCATCACTACACTCTCTGATAAAGAATCACTGCCCATCTTTCCCCCTTTAAGCACTACAAGACCACTTTATCTTCCCGGAGCCTTTGCTTCCCCGGGCTAAACAACCCCGACTCTCTCAGCCTGTACTCATGGGTGCTCCAGCCTCCTGAGCATCTTTGTGGCTCTGCTCTGGACTCACTCGAGCAGGTCCATGTGTATATGCTGGGGACCCCAAAGCTAGGTACAGCACTCCAGGTGGAGTTACACAGGAGTGGAATAGAGAGGGAGAATCGCCTCCCTTGTCCTGATCATTCTTTTGATGCAGTCCAGGGTGTTTGGCCTTCTGGCTTGTGAACCAATTACTGCCTTGTATTAAGTTTTTCATCCAGTGGTACCCCCAGGACCTCTGCAAGGCAGCTTTTAATCTGTGTATTGCTCAACTTGTATATGTGGTTGGGATTTTTTCAACTCACGTGTAGAGCCTTGCCCTTGGCCTTGTTGAATTTCATGAGTTTTGCAAGTTCTGTCAAGGCCTCTCTGGATGGCACCCCTTGCCTCCAGCATGCTGACTGCACCACATAGCTTGGTGGTGTCAGCAAGCTGAGGGTGCACTCAGCACCACTGTTCATTGTCACCAACTAAGGTGTTAAAGGAGGGATGTGTATATGCAAGTGCATTTCTGTGCGTTCTGCTGCATTTCTTCTTAGCAGCTTAGCCTGTGAGAAGAGCTCCTCCAAAGAAACTGGACACAAGGCTGCTGAAGCAGTGAAGACCTTCAAAGGTTTGACCCCAGCCTATGGCAACAGTCAACAACAAAAACCCAAACCTACAAATGCAACAGAAAACATTTTACTAAAAACATCTTTTTGTGTACCAGAGATCAGAAAGCAGTGACTGTAAATTCAATCCACAGATCAGGGCAACCTAAACTCTGACTTTAGTTACCAAGCTTTTATCCCCTTTGCATTTGAAAATCCACTTAAGTAATCCATGTGCTCTCTTCAAGAGATCTGGATTTGGATTTATAAGGTACCTACCAATAAGACTGAATGAACAAAGTGAAAAGTAAGTTTCTGCAGAGAAAATAAATTGACAAAGGCTTTGAAACAGAGCAGCAGATTTGGAAACATGAGAGCTGTGCTTGAGTCTAGGAGTCATTTGCTGTGCAAGGCAGAGTAAGTCACTTAGCCTCTCTGTACATCCTCTTGTGTTGTCACTTGCTGTCTTTTCAGGCTGCAAGCCATATGGATAGGGATCTGATGTGTATTGTAGTGTGTCAAACATAGGTAGGGCTATGAGGTGATACCAGAATATACAGCCATGAACAACTCTGGTGCATAACGATAATGAAACTGGACACTCCCCAGCTCCTGAGCAGTATTTGCAGATATGCTTCATGTAAAGTTGGGTTACAGTAGAGATTTTACTCCATCACAGCAATGTTCCATGCTCAAATCTGGATTTCAGTAGGTGTTAAAGATGCATGCATGGCACCCACTGTCTGCCCAAAAGACAGGCAGGTGTCCACCAGGAGATAAAAGTGCTTCAGTAGGAGGCATTAAGCACAAACTCACCCTTTTAATACTAAGCTGCACAGGCAGCAGCATCCTGTGTCAGATCTTCCACTGACCAAAGACAGAGATGTGAAATTCCCAGGGCTGAAAAAGGGAGGAGAGTGTTCTTGGCTTAGGGTAAACATACACCAGGGAGGCTTCATTGTGCCCAGGGAGCTACTCGCAGGACCTCAGGGTGTGAAATGCAGGTAAGTTCATAGCTGCTGCTTCTAGCAATTTGTGCTTCGTTTCCAGTCTGAAGGCTTGGAGCACTGTTTTTTTTAAAACTGTCTTCTCTAGTGTGGCACCAGTTTCAATGTTTCATCTCCTGCAGTCCCTGCATCTGCACTTTAGCTGGTCTGCTGTTGTCTTCTGGACTGTTTCTGACAAATACTTTGTCCCATTTTAGTGATTTAATGAAAACAATTTCCCTCTCAACAAGATCAGTTCTATGTATCATAAACTTGGTGGCTATATGGTGATTTTTATTGATTGATGTCGCTACTGAACTACTGCTGAAACTACTGAAACTTTACATTTAGATCTTGGGACTGTTTGAAGTATTGTTTTTTAAAGCCTGGGTGTCTTATACTTCGCTGTAGCTTAAAACTGTGTGAAATCACATTAAAATTATAGTTTTATTGCTGTAAGACTCTACAAATTGAAGATAACCTGACATCAGTTTGGAAACATGGAATTGTTGGAGCTGGTCCAGAGGACCATAGAGATGATCAGAGGACTGGAGCAGCTCTGCTGTGAGGACAGGCTGAGAGTTGGGACTCTTCAGCCTGGAGAGGAGAAGGCTTCCAGGAGACCTTAGGCCTTCCAGTATCTGAAGGAGGCCTACAGGAAGGCTGGGGAGGGACTATTTACAAGATCTTGCAATGACAGGGTGAGGGGCAGTGGGTTTAAACTGGCAGAGGGCAGATTTAGGCTGGATGTTAGGAGGAAGTTCTTTACAGTGAGGGTGGTGAGGCACTGGAACAGGTTGCCCAGGGAGGTTGTGGCTGCTCCCTGCCTATGGAAGGGGGTTGGAACTAGATGATCCTTGAGGTCCCTTCCAACCTTAACATTCTATGATTCTATGATTCTATCTAGCCCAAAGTATTTGCTGTGTTGGTGGCTACTAACCTGCTCCAATACCATTTATATTTTAAAGGCCAACCTAGGAAGTCCACATTTTCCTCTCTAAGAATCACATTCAACTTCAACTTTCTCCATCTGTAGCATCACCATTAACATAACATCTCATCACATAGAATAGCACATTAATGTAGCATAACATAGTATAAAACACATAACATTATAGAACAGTCAGGGTTAGAAGGACCTTCCAAAGGTCATCTAGTCCAAGCCCCTCTGCAATCAGCACGGCCACCCTCAACTAGATCAGGTTGCCCAGAGCCCTATCAAGCCTCACCTTGAATATCTCCAGGGATGGGGCCTCAACCACCTCCCTGGGCAACCTGTTCAACTACCCTCATGGTAAAGAACTTGTTCCTAACATCCAATCTAAAGCTACTGTTCTCTAGTTTGAAGCCATTGCCTCTTGTCCTGTCACCAGAAGTACTTGAAGGTAGTGATTAAGTCTCCCTGGAGCCTCCTTTTCTCCAGGCTGAACACCCCCAGCTCCCTCAACCTATCCTCATAGCAGAGGTGCTCCAACCCCCTGATCATTTTCATGGCCCTCCTCTGGATCTGCTCCCTCAGGTCCCATGTCCTTCGTGTTTTGAGAACTCGAGAGCTGGACACATTACCCAGGTGAGGTCTCACCAGAGCAAAGTGGCAGAATCACCTCTCTGGATCTGCTGGCAATGCATCTTTTGATGCAGCCCAGGATGCCATTGGCAGTCGCACACTACTCATTTCCAGCTTCATAACATAACATACGACATGATGTAACATAACATAACATAACATAGCACATGTAACATATATAATATAATGACATAACAAGATAACATTTTAAATTATAATTTGTATCAGAAAATTCAATCAAGTTTATTATTTTTAAATAATAGAGAGTTTAGAATAACATTTCATTTGAATTGTATGTTTATAATGTAATGTAACAGGGGGCTGGTCTCTTGTTTTCCTGTAGTTCGTCAAAGCCAGTGGGTAGGAGACAAGTGAGGAGAAAGAATAAGTCTTTTAGACACAGGAGCTGAGGTGTCTAAGTGAATTGAGATTGAAGTAAATGATCAGAATACCAGCACAAGGTCTGTGTGTTGCGGACTAAGCTCCAGCAGGAGCGGCAACAGCCTGGATTAACCTTAGTCATCCGTACAAAGAGGGAGTTTGGGGTCCAGTGGGGAGCTCTAGAAACAGAACTTCAACCAGAGCTGCTGGTTGCTGCCCATCTTCTGCTGAATTACTCCTGAGATGGGATGTTTAACTCCTTAAGAGTGCAGCATGTTGCATACCAGGAACATGGTCCCTACTCTTCTGACTCCTTTTCCTCTCCAAGGGCACTCTGTTACAAAGTCCAAAGGCCAGACTGGATGAGGCCTTGAGTAACCTGTACTAGTGGAAGGTGTCCCTGCCTATGGCAGGGGGTTGGAACTGGATGATCCTTGAGGTCCCTTCCAACCTTACCATTCTATGATTCTATGATTCTTTGACTGGAACTACAAAATGTATTTATTCCTGTTTGAAATCTATATTCCTGATACTTTTTTGGCTGTAGCACTGATGGGTAAGCAAACTTGTTTGTACCAGTGTAGTAAGAGCAGACATTTCATATGTCATTACCTGAGTAAAACCAACATTTGGTCTGTAGTCCACTTTTTCAGGGATGATCGAACAGTATTAGCCCATTAAATTAGATTATGATACCTCACTGGGATTAGACTGGCAAATATTACAGTCCTGATGGACAGGGAGTTGACATGGGCCCCTGGGACTGGGATTACCTTCTGTGCATTTTGATATCATTGAGTCAGATATATCCCGAGCTGGACCTTGAGTGTCACAGCATCCAGAGATGAGACTCGGTTATGATGGCTGCCAGCAGTCACTGTGGTGGAGGACCCACCACAATGGCTGAGCTAAGAACAGGGAAACAGCTCCACTGTTAAAAGTGACAGCTAGGAAGAAGAAAGGAGAAACAACCCATGAACCAGCAAACCTCCACATCCCATGGGCATCTTCCGCCAAAGGTCACCATGCCCTGTGGCACAGAGCAGAGATGTCTCAGTGTCTCGAATTCGTGATCATTTGTGCCCTACACTGCACATCATCTGTGCAGCATTTTTTAAGTGGCTTCCTCACAGATGCTTTCAAAGGAGTCAAAAGTAGCTTCACATCTCCCACATGTCTTCTGAGTCTGTCCAGCTAAACAAGACTTGCCACCTTCTAGGTTTCTCTTTGTAAACAAAGTCTTTCTTTTCAGCCCTGGCCAATGAGAATCCTTAGTTACATGACAGATACCATTTACTTTTGCCACCAAACGGTATTTCTCTCTGTCTTTTCTGAGGTGGCAAAGCAACAGCTGGGCATAGTCCAGATCAGGATGTACTACTAAAAGGCATAATAGTCTATTGCATTAGCATTTGCTACTTGTCTTGGCCCAGTCTTTGTTACTTACAGCACTTGGTTTGGTTCATGTCAGTTGATCACCAGCCCTTCACAGCAGTTCTCAGATTTTCCTTTCCCCAAAAGCCAAACCATGCCTGTGAGCAGTTCAAGTTGTGTCTTCCAATATGTATTACCTCACATATGTCAACATCAATTTGATCTATCACTTTGTTCCAGTTTACCTGGCTTTCAAGTGATTTGGAATTCATCAAAACCTACTTTAAGCTTTACTGGCCTAAAAAAAAATTCTGCATCTGCAAAATTCATAGCTACTTTTTACCTATCAAAGTAATCGATCACCTGTTTCAGCACAGATATTTACAACAAGCTTTATCTGATTGCAAGTTTATCATTTAGTTCTCTGTTTTGTCTTCTGACTCTTTGCCAATCTCATCCATCAGGAAAGTGCCTGTCCATGCAGTGTCTGATATATATCTTATTGTCACAGCACATCGAGACATAATCATTCAACATGGTGAGGAATTGCTACTGCCAGCTCCATCCCAATTTATATGCACATTGCCAGTTGTCCTTTATTACTGATTTATCACATTTGTCTCTTTGCCTGCTCCTGCACTCAGCTTTGTTCTCACCATGAAAAAGCCCAGACATAAACCCCCACTGAGCTATCTGTAGTTGATGCAATTTGCAGCAAGCCCAGAACGTCCTCGCCCCACCAGGCACTCAGCTTCTCCTTGCTTGCAGCAAGGAAACCTTACTTGCCCTTGCAAAGCCCAAGCCTCCCTAGACCTTGCCTTCCTACACCCCGGAATGCCTGTGCTCTGGAGTCAGTCCTCAGTCTAAGCAAAATAGAAATGAAAAAATAAAACCACTGTTCAGAAGTTAATGCCCACAGTCCACATCCACTCAGCCACATGTATGTCCTACAGATTGCCCAGTATAATCCCATCTTGCCCACCCAGAGCTGGAATAAACCCCTGTCAGATCCAGACCTCATGACCTGTAATTTCACTGCCAGTTCTCTGCTGTTCTGCCTGTGACCCAGCTCCTGTCTGGAGCAGACACAACTGTCCGTACTCAGGAGGGTTGTGAGGAATATAGAATCATAGAATCGACCAGTTTGGAAGAGACCTCCAAGATCACCCAGTCCAACCTATCACCCAGCTCTATCCAATCAACTAGACCACGGCACTAAGTGCCCCATCCAGGCTTTTTTTGAACACCTTCAGGGACTGTGACTCCCCCACCTCCCTGGGCAGCCCATTCCAATGCCAATCACTCTCTCTTGTGAAGAACTTCCTCCTAACATCCAGCCTATACCTCCTCTGGCACAACTTGAGACTGCGTCCCCTTGTTCTGTCTCTGGTTGCCTGGGAGAAGAGACCAACCCCCACCTGACTACAACCTCCTTTCAGTTAGTTGTAGACAACAATGAGGTCTGCGCTGAGCCTCCTCTTTTCCAGGCTGCACACCCCCAGGTCCTTCAGCCTCTCCTCACAGGGCTGTGCTCCAGGCCCCTCACCAGCCTTGGTGCCTTTCTCTGGACATGTTCCAGTACCTCAACATCTCTCTTGAATTTAGGGGCCCAGAACTGGACATAGCACTCAAGCTGTGACCTGACCAGTGCTGAGTCCAGGGGCAGAATAACCTCCCTTGTCCTGCTGGCCACACTGTTCCTGATACAGGCCAGGATGCCACTGGCTCTCCTGCCCACCTGAGCACACTGCTGGCTCATGGTCAGCTACTATCTACCAGCACCCCCAGGTCCCCTTCTGCCTGGCTGCTCTCCAGACACTCTATCCCCACCTTGTTAAATCTCATCCCATTGGCCTCTGCCCACCCATCCGGCCTGACCAGGTCCCTCTGCAGAGCCCTCCTACCCTCCAACAGATCCACACCTGCTCCTAACTTCATTGTAATCTGCAAACCTACTGATGCTGGACTCAATCCCCTGGTCCAGATCACCAGTAAAAATATTGAACAGGATCAGGCCCAGCACTGATCCCTGGGGGACACCACAGGTGCCAACTGCCAACTGGATGTGGCACCATTCACCACCACTCTGGGCCCAGCCCTCCAGCCAGTTCTTGACCCATATCAGAGTGAATCTGCCCAAGCCACAAGCTGCCAGCTTTGCCAGGAGCTTGTTGTGGTAGATAGCGTCAAAGGTTTTGCTGAAGTCCAGGTAGACTACATCCACAGCCTGCCCCACATTCACCAGGAGGGTAACCTGATCATAAAAGGAGATCAGATTGGCCAGGCAGGACCTGCCCTTTCTAAACACATGCTGGCTGGCCCTGATCCCTTGGCCATCCTGTGGGTGCTGTATGACGGCACTCAAGATGACCTGTTCCATAACCTTGCCTGGCACTGAGGTCAGGCTGACAGGTCTGGAATGTCCTGGTTCCTCCTTACAGCCCTTCTTGTGGATGGGCATCACATTGGCAGCTTCCAGTCTTCAGGGACTTCTCCAGCGAGCCAGAACTGTTGATAAATGACGGAGGGCAGCTTGGCCAGCTCATCTGCCAGCTCTCTCAGCACCCTAGGATGAATCCCATCTAGTCCCATGGACTTGTGAGGATCCAAGTGGGTCAGCATGTCCCCTACTGCTTCCTCCTGGAGTAGAGGTCATATGGAAGCAAAGTGAAGGAGCCAGCCTGCAGAGTAGTACAAAGAAGAGCCCAGGCTACCACACTCTGCCTCAGCCTGGCTCCCACCAGCTCCACAGTTTACTTCCTCCATGACTGCTCTCCAGGAGCTAACAGCCCACAGCTGCAGCCACCAACACAATGCTCAGAGACAAGATTCTCACCATTGTGAGGTTTGTGCCCACATGGCTGCTGAAATCCATGCTATACTTGAAGCTATACTCTCCATGGATCTGTACTATCCATCCCCATGGCCACTAACAGGAACAGCCCCTTCTCCATGTTCTCATTCCTCAAGTCAGCTCAGGAAAACAGTTTTGTCCAAAACTGACCCAGGAACAATGTCATCCACCTCAACATGAGGAAGAACTTCTCTACTGTAAGGGTCACAGAGCACTGGAACAGGCTCCCCAGAGAGGTTGTGGAGTCTCCTTCTCTGGAGACTTTTAAGACTTGTCTGAATGCATTCTTGTGTGACCTGCACTAGATTCTATGGTCCTGCTCTGGCTGGGGGGTTGGACTTGACAATCTCCAGAGGTAGAGGTCCTTTCCAATCCCTAACATCCTGTGATCATCCAAAAAAAGCTGCTTACACGAAGTATAACTAATGACAACAGCTAGTGACGAGAGTCCTGGAACAAGAGCATTTTTACAGCATTTCTTAAGCTATACTGTAGGGTCTTCTTTTGCTGACTCATTCCTTGAGTACACTCCTTGTTAATTTGTTTGTGTCCTGAAAAAAAGGAGAACCTCTCGTCCTGTGCCTCCATGCCAGATCCATGCTGGCTTGGGTACATTATACAGCACAAACCAACATGGTCTTTCCAGTTTAACTTGTTCCCCTTTCAGGTATTGCAATTGCATTTAATTCTTCTTTAACCCACTTATGCCCAACTCAATTCATAAATTTTGGGTGTGAATAGTTGGGCTCCTAAACATCAGAAGAAAGGAAGGGGGTGACTTGTTTAACTGGGATATTTCAGCTGAGGAGAGAGGAATAAGTGACAACAAAGGAGAGTAAAGTGAGAGCAAGGCACAGACTCACAGTTTTCTCCTGATTAACTTGGACCAGCCATGTGCCAGATGCCCTGTACTGCTGGAAATGCACATTGCTGATCTCTTGGCTCAGAGGGAAGAGCAGGATTTCAGAGCAGGAGAGTATCGAGTTGTGAAGGTTTGGGAGTTTCCCGCCCCCCACACTTTGTAAAATGACCCAGACTAGAGCTCAGTCGGCTGGTAGTTAAGGACTGAAGCTCTGTTTACAGCTCAGCACAATGTACAAACAGATAGATACACTATAGACAGGAACAGTTACAGAAATAGACAAGTTAAAGGTAATACAGCAACACGACTCCCCTCCCAGAAATCACAGACCCCAGGAGGGGCTCCCAACCACCCTTCCACCTTCTCCCCAACCCTGTACCTTACCCCAAGGTTTGCCTTACACGCAAAGTAAATTAGGAGGATCGGCCATGGGGGTTAGAAGAAAAGTGGTTAGTGAGAATTATTCAGCAGAGGAGCCAGAGCCAGAAGCTGCTAGATCACTCGAACCGCTCTCCCAGCAAGAGACAGAGACTGACTTATCTATATATTTTGGTTATTGTTCCCAAACAATTTTCAGCAAGTGTATGAGTGAAGTAGACATCACCATGTTTTCCTTTCACAGCCTATAGTGTAATTTTCTCTATTAAAATATTCTAATTAGCCTCAAACCAGCACACAAGTCCATCCTCATTTGCAGGGAAGCTGAAAGCCCATTACACGCAGCACACCAGCCATACCCTGTCCAGGCAGCCACCACTATATTTCAGCAGCACAGGGAGAGCTTTCTGAGGCAAGCAGTTAGGATATCTGACTGACAGAGACATGGGTGCCATCACTGCCCCCACTGTCACACAGTAAAGTATGACAAACACTCCCCTTGCCCATCACCTGACAGCACGATCTCTGCTAAAAGATACATTTTAAGATGCTTCAGGCTGAGATCTGCCATTCCTGCAGACAAAACAGAAGCATCTTTGAAGTACAAATTAACTTAAAAGCCACAGTCAACAGTTTCACAGCAAGACAATCTTCAGGTTTACTGTATTTCAGCACTGAAAATGAAAATGTGACTTAGAAAAACAATTCACTCATGAGGTGTCCATGCTCATAGGAAGTAAAATACAACCATCTGTGCCAAGCCTATTGATAAACCTTGCCTGACAAGATGGAATACTGCTCCTGTAAAGGCATCCTTGGCATAATACATCTCTACAGCATTGGGCTGGACTAGGTCTGAAAAACAGCCTTTCATAATACACAGATGAATTTAGCACTTAAGAAGATTAACGGATTCATAAAGAGCCTGGAAATCCAAACTCATTGAATTTAGTTCACAGAGCAGGTCAAATAGGCCTTTATCAAACCATCTGGCACCTTCCTTCCCTGGGGAAAAACTGTGGTCAAGCTACAGATAAGGAGACACCACAGCAGGGAGGATTTGGTTTTCCCTGCACTCAGCTTTCCTCTAGAAATCACTGGTGATAATTAGAAAGCAGTAGATAAAACTTCTAAGGACATAGTGCTGCAGATCAAAGCAGGCTGCACCGAGACACGTCTTGAAGCCCCCTGGAGATAGTGTCTCTTTTCCTGGCAGAAAAGCAGCTTCCTTGTCTCAGGTGGTAGCTACTCCAGGAGTGTGCAGCCATTTAGTTGACACTGGCTTTCTCCAGAGCTGTTTACAGGCTGTGGGACCATCCCTTGGGTTGCTCCTCAATGTGCTGGGGTGCCAGCACTGTTTGAGCCTGAAGACACAAACTGGCCTGGCCCATCCAGTGAGAACAGATCCCTTTGCTGAACCATTGGGCCCCTCCTGGAAAAGTTTATTTCTTTCCCCACTTCTCCCAGACAAGCACAAATGCAAGAGGTCACAAGAGCTGCTAAAAGGTCTTCATGAACTGAATGTGAACATTGCTCACCATTCTTCCATCATTAAATGCTCAAAGTCTATCTTCAGCTGGCCTGTCTCTTGCATACATTTTGGGGTACTCCTCAACACACAGGAAGGGACAGCTACCTTCAGCTGTTTTTAGCCTATATCATGTCTGTACTGAGCCACTGCCCTAGCAAACCATGAGCCAGGGCAGCTCACTCTCTACCACTGTGGCTCCAGCACCTGTGAGGACTGAGCCAGAGCAGGGGTAGAGGTCATACTTGTGTTGAATTGCTCATGAAAGGACAAGGGTTGGGGGTAAGGAAATGATCGAAAAGGGGTTTTTTTATTAATTTCCACTTGTATTCCCATTTCATGACATTTTAGAAGTGAAAAAGGATTGTATATTTTTTATCCTTTCCCATGAACATGTAGACCAGAGGATAGTAAGCCATGTACAATGCATTAATACAGTTAAAACACCACAGAAGTATATATTTATATAGCAACTTCCTTAAAAATGCATTGCTACTTACCACAAATGTAAGCACAATTATGTTCCAAATCAAACTGTCTATTCTCTGTGCTTCAATAAATAGCTTGCCATTGGTTCTAGACCATAAACAGGACATTCATGTGTACCTATTTGAGTTGCCTACAAAGAAAATACCCCACCAGAGTAACTCAAGGAACTCAGGAAAACCCAAAACAAAGAAACAAACACAATTTTTTTTTTCAGCAGTTAATTTATTTTTGAGAGAAAAGTATCAAATCATTATCAAATAAAATTTTATTAATGTGGTCTGATAGAGAAAAAACATGATAATTCTTTCTGGTCACAGTAGCAGCTTTCATTGAAGGTTTCAAAGGTAAAACATGTGAGATGCCATATAAAAGAAAATGACAACATAGTTGGTTAGCACAGCATAGTATGAGATGCTTTGTGGTACACACTAGTGGTGGAAATACAAAAACATTTAAAAGGGTCCAGTTGCATTTGCCACCACTGTGTTCTTGCCCTTGCTGGCATGTCATGAAATAACATGCAACTAAAACCAAAGTAGTCCCTGAAACAATATATTCATTGGAAAACAAACCCACTCTTGAAACAGATGTTAGTAAGTAAACTGTTACATTGAAATAGCTTTTTTTGTCTCTGAGAAGAATGCTTTGACAAGGATAGCAGAGGGAGAAAGGATCAAAAACATGTCTGTAGTCATGGCCAAAACACTGCACCCCTCCCAGCACAGGTACCCTTCTCAGATGCTGTTCATGAAGGCCAATGCTGCATGCCTGGACACTGCTCAAGACAGCCCTGCTCCCCACCCTGGCACCGTAGTGTTCACTAGCATTACGCAGCAGCTGCTGTGGGTGTGAGTGTCTGTCAGGATATGTAGAGGCGGGGGTCCAGTTTTGCTATCTCTTCTTGCTCTCATAAAGTGGGTGGTTGAGTCAACTGGAGTCGGCCCAACAGAATAAAAAGAGCTGCACTGCCTCATCATTCATACCTCCTAGCAGGGGACATCATCACACATCTCTGAGCAAAACTCAACCTTGCTGCCGTCCTCTCATTGCTCATCTTACACACAGCTCTCTGAGTATCTGGGAGGCTCTGAGACCCCCACAGAGCAGGTTTCTGACCTGGAGTGAGAGTCAGCCTTGAAACAGATCCCACCAGCACCCAGGGCAATCTGGAGTCAGATCCAACTAACCCAATCTGGGGGAGTTTGGAACCAGTTATGTATCAGAGATCCACAGTACAAACTTTTCCCTAATGACTAGGAAGGTACAAGGACTAAATTCTTAAGCAAGATCTATGATCCATGCAGCCCTTGGGCTATTTGCACTGCAGAGCGATCACTGTAAAAAGTGCTGGGAGGTACAAAGAGAAGAAGATGGCCTCAGTAGTTTCTTCCCTCCCACCAGAAGAAACCCCATCAGTCAGTACGTCTAGCTGAGTGGCGTTGATGTAGACTTCGGTAGTGTTTGCCACCTCTTCAGGAAGGCCCATCTGGAGCAAGAGTTTGGAGATAAGGCTGTTGAACTTGCTCTCAGTGGTAGACCAAGGCTGTCCACTCGGGGTTGGGCCCTCGGACGTAAAGTTTAGCTCCACAGGGTCAAGACAGAAACCTTCTGGCGACCTCTCATAGAGCACGTCCATCAGATCCATCCCTGCTACTGAGGAGGGGGAGGCACAGGGAATATCCCTGACCAGCCTGTAGTTCTCCATCCACTCCTTGAGCCACTCGATGCGGCAGTCGCACTCCCAGGGGTTGCGGAAGAGGTAGAGCCGCCCCAGGAAGTAGACTGGCTGGAAGACGGAGAAGGGCAGCGTCGTCAGGTTGTTGCTGTTCAAGTGCAAGGTCACCAGGCTGGTGAGGTTTTCAAAAGCCCCTTCCTCGATGTAGTTGATCCTGTTGCGGTCCAGGTAGAGGACCTCCAGCTCCCCGAGGTCCCTGAACCAGGTGTTGGAAATGTTCCTGAGGAAGTTGCCCCCCAAGTTGAGCATCTTCAGGCACCTCAGGCCATCAAAGGAGTTTTCTGGAAGCTCACTGATCAAATTGTCATTCAGATAGAGGTACTCCATCTTCTGGCAGCCCTGGAAAGCTCTCTCGTGGATGACGTTTATCTTGTTGTCCTGCAGATTCAGGTATTTCAACCTGGTCAGGCCCTGCAGGGAGTTGTAGGCTACAGCTTCGATCCTGTTTCTCTCCAAGTAAACATGAGTCAGGTTCTCCATGCCCCTGATGGCACCCGGGATCCTTCGGAAGTTGTTCTGGAAGCAGAAGAGCTCCTGCAAAGCGTGTAGTTCAATGAAGATCCTGTCTGGAATGTTGAAAAGATTGCAGTCCGCCAAGTCTAGCCTGACCAGGCGCCTGAGGGCAGTGAAGGTCCGTGTGTGGAGATAGCGAATGTACTCATTGTGAGCCATCTTCAGCTCCGTCAAGCTGGGCAGGCCCTTGAAAGCCCCCGGAGTGATGAAGGAGATATTGTTGTGGTTGAGTGACAGGGATTTGAGGGAAGGCAAGGTCCCAAAAGCCCTCTCGGAGAGAAACTTGATACTGTTTTTGTCCAGGTTGATGGAGGAGGCTTCGCAAGGGAACTCGCTAGGGATCTGCCCTAGCCCGACGCGATCGCAGAGGACAGAGCAGCTCCGCTCCTGGGTGCAGACGCAGCTGGCAGGACATGACCGCACGCAGGCCCACACCGCATGGACCTGGGGCACCCAAAGGATCACTGCTAGAGAGGAACAAGCCGTACCCATGGAGGCGTGGGAGGAGAGCATCAGGATGCATTGATAGCAAACACATTAGTCATGACAGGAAAAAGAAAGTACTCTGTCTTTGCCACCCTTCTAGCCAGGCTGCTTGCACAGCAGTGCTGACGGAGGAACTCCAGGGGAAGATCCCTACAAAGCTGCTGGTGGGTTTTTTAAACCCATAACACCAGCTAGAATGTCATCTCTGATTAATTTCTTTCCTCAAGACCAAGGACTCAGCTAAACTTAAGTATTTCTTAGTGTCTCTGTAACAGGGCTCTCTGCAAACCAGTGGGGATGTGGTTTGGCCAGGGCACAGGCAGAGGTGACTTGAGGACCAGCAACTATAGACAGGTTGCAGTATTACTGGGTGGGGGAAAGGAGAGTTTAAGAGTACCAGTTTAAGAGCTAAGGCTCTATTTTGATTCTAAATTATAAACAAGAGAAAGGAACTTTTTGTACATTCTTTTGAATATAGAATGAATGAGCAGGGCATTGGATGTAAAAGAACAATAATGATCAAGTCTATATCATTAATTGGTTTGCTAAGAGGGATAAAACAGCAATGCATAAACAAATTCTCACTCTTTGTTCCCTTTGCCTTCTGCTTTCCATCTCCTCCACTGCTCCTCTGTGCAAGGCTGAATACTAACCTTGACTGACCAGGTAACATGTGAGATCTTGTTTGGTTTTCTATCTGGTGGGAGAAAAGAAGGTGGCGTTGGCTCCTTCTGGGCTTTCTTTGTCCAGGGGAGAGGATTTGATTTCTGTATTATTTTTACATTGTACATGATTGTAAATAGATGTAAATGTATTTTGCATACATGCTTGTAAATTTAGCTTGCTGTAAAATATAACTTTATCTTACTTTCAAGCCATCTGAGCTGGGCTGGTAAATTTTGTTTGGGGAGGGGGAGGGGTCCTAACCCATCACAGCTAGTCTGGCAGTGGGCAGGAAAGATCAATTGGTTGTCTGAGGTACATCAAATTCACATTTTTTGCTTTTTTCTTTTCTGTGTTCATTCAGCCTAATATTACTCAACTAGATCCATCAGCTGGTGTAGCACTGCAAAGGGAAGTCTCAGCTCTTAAGGACGTAGTAGTGTTTAAAAACACATTCCCACTGCATACTGGTGGAGCAGCATGAGGAATAACCACCTAAGGGATATTATCCAACTGTTTTCTTTATGATCTCATCATAGATGGGTTACTCTTCACTGCCAGCATGGTTTTTACTGTTCTGCCAGTTCTCAGGACAGTCACCTTATGTTTGATGGGAGCAGCCACTTTGTCCTTTATCAGCCTGATAAGGGAGGTGAGTGGCTATTACACTTTCTTTTCAAGTTAGTCCCACATAGGTACATGTACAAAAATCAAAAAGAGAAGGTGGTTCTTGGGGAGAAATCAGAGAAGTACAAAAGGAATGAGAGATTCCACAGACGTATCTCTGTGGGGAAAAAACATGCAGCCAGCCAGACATCTGCAAAATCAACCAACTAGAGAGAAGGAACTGAAGGCAGAGCTCATTTTGTAGTTGACCTCAGAGGTATACCCTACCTACGACTCAACAAAAAGAGAAGCCACAGCAGTGAACCTGCCGTGTAGTTACTAGCAGAAAACGGTGGTATTGCTACTGACTGGTTTGATTGCTACAGTTTATTGGCTCCCACACAGACACGATCCCTCTATATTTCTTTCAGCAAGACATAGGGTTTTGAGAGTTTTACCACCAGCCACCTTTATTGCAGCACTGCGGGGATTACATCGCTGCTTCCGTGTGTCTCTCTGGCCCCAAGGGACAAGGAACGGGCTTTCCCACACATACCTGCTGACTGCCTGGAGGGGAAAGATCCTTGTAGCCACACAGCCTCTCCTTGCCAGTTTGCAGCACAGCAATTGCCCACTACAGCTGTATCCACCATGGCTGTTTTTATTAAGACAGACTTGTGAGGTAATATGCCAGGGAGCATCAGCTTCAGCAAGAGTCACGTTTCTAATTTTGCAGCCCCTAAGGCTTTAACGTACAGATCAAACTACACTTCAAACTGCAATTGCTCTGCCCATTTTATGTCCTCTTTAAAGGCAACAGGCATGGTAATCCATTTATGAGTTGACACTGCCTGTGACTTCTTCAAGCAGGAGACTTGGAAAAAACAGTGGTTGAGCAGGTCCCCGTTGACAGGACATCAACCCAGGAGCTGCCCGACCTGATTCTCTCTGAACAAACCTGGCCAATGTATGCAGAAGAAAGATTCAGATATGTGGAGGGAGCATCCCAGAAGGATTTTAGCTGTGGCCTCCTTGTCAAAATTGAGGTCACATCAAGCCTGGCCATGCTATCATGACTGGAGAATTAGCAGAACAGCATCACTTCAAGGATAAGTGATAGTGAAGGACTCTGAGAGGTGGAAAGGATTTTGGACAGGTTGTCATTTTGTTTGTTTGTGTGCTTGTCTCTTTCTCCTGACCCCTTTTCTAACAATCACACCTAAAAGAAAGTCGCCTTCAATCAGGGGCCTGGACAGACAGCAGGTGATGAGCCTAAGGACAAGAAGGGATAAAACCACACCATCCTCAGATTGCTCTCTGTTGAGGCTGCACAGGGCTTGCCTTGTTTGCTACCCTTTGCACCAGTTCACACTGTTGCTCCCAAAGAGGGGCATATGTTGTTGTTGTTGTTATGCAGTTACATAAACTGAGGGCCAGACAGATTAAGGATTTGCTGATTCCCAAATGTCTGACCACAGGTGGCAGTCTGGAAATTATGGATACAAGTGTTGCTTCTGGAAGGAGAGCCTGATGTGGGCTTAGGGTGACATCCATAGGGACATATGTGCATAGGTTGTCCTATACATGAGATTGTCCCAAACAAGTTCAATGTTTAGCTACAGCTACCATGAGTTCAGTTACCTCTCTGGCCCTCAGAGCAGACCTCCCCAGCAGCTGTGTACACTGTGTGCAGTATAGGAAGGAGCATGTTGATAACAAAATCCCATCCTTCCCCTCCCTGCTTGTCCTCTAATCACTTGATAAAGGAAATTTCTGTTCCTAAACCACATTCAGCCTGTTCTCCTTATACACAAGAGTGCTTTAGCGCCCAGATTTTTGAGTCTTTTGCTAGTGGTGTTTCCCAGTACGCCTCTACAAGTATCTACTTACAAGTGTATCTCTGCATTGTGCAGTACCTGGAAAACAAATACCTGAGGACTATCCAACTAGAAAACAATTCCCTGGCAATAGGAGCTTAGGGGAGCCCCTCAGCACTGCAGTCTTCATGGCAATTCTCCCTGTTGCTCTTGGAAAGGAAATCAGAAAACATTCTCCATTTGAACCCCACCACACCCCCAGGAAAGCTGCTGCTCAGACTACAGGAGATTGTGTTTCCACTATGTGCCAGATCTCCTCTGAGCAACACAGGGTGAAACACGTCCATTAGTCCTTCCTTACTCCTGCCCCTTCCCCAGAAAGTGTATTCTTTGCTTTTTACACTGTGGCAGCAGGAAGGGCAGTAGATGGAAGAAGTCTCCAACTCATTTACACGGAGGGTTCTCAAATAAGACATGTATTTGAGAAAAGGAAGGTTAAACACATCAGTAAGGTCAAAAATACTCATTAGATTAAGAAGCAAACAAAATTCCACCCAGGGATGAAGTCGTCAGGTCTTTAAAATACTGTTGTCATTTAGGATTTGAAAGGAAGCGTGAAACACAGGGCGGGGGAAAAATGTTTCATAAGGGTAAAGAGACAATGATTTCAATAATTATTTAACCTATACCTTTCCAAACAATCAGTCTAATCCACTACTGGGAAATGCAGATAAGAGTATACTCACCATTCAAAATGATGGCAAACATTACCTTGATTATTCACTAGTGGCATTTCAGGTCTGGCAAGCGAACTTGAGGGATCTAAAAGCACAGAGGAAGAGCAAAGACAGATCTCACCCTCTGTCAATTTCCTTGCATCATTTTCCTCTAATAAGGTCTCTGTTTAGAAAAGTAAAGCAAGGGAAAAGCTCCTCTCCCACATGCTTTCAAACAGAAGACTTCTCAGCACCTTCCTGGCAGGTATCTTTCTTCCATCACTGACCTTCACGGGCAGTCCTGCAGCTTTGTGCTACACCTCTTCACCAGCTCATCCACATTCTTCCCACCAGCCATGCAAGGGGCAGGTTCCTTTCATCTGAGGTGGGAAAAGATCACCAACAGTGAGACACTGGCTATCTCATCAGGAAACATGGGCTGGTCCAGAGGAGCATAACCACTTTACCATCAAACAGCCAAAACTGAGATTCCCAACAAAAATCATCTGAGACACGTTTCTTACCTAGGCAGGCAGTGGCTGTGTCCTCCCTCCTGCTCATGAGGCAGCCATTAGCCATACGAGTCAGTCTCTGAAAAGTTGGCATTTTTTTCTCACAAGCTATCATTTAATGGCAGGAAAATCCTCAGTATCAGAGAAGGATTAGCAGAGATGGGAGAATGTGTCTGTTCTCTAAAGCTCCCAAAGTAAAACAGGGATTGCAGACAAACTAAACTGATGTTTTCTCCCCTCTGCCAACCTATTCCAACCTCATCATTGAAAAAAAAAAATTTTTAAAAAAAAATGTATAAAAATAAAATCATACAATGAAGACTTGGTCTGCTGCCATTCAAACAGCATTGCTGAAAGTCATTACTCCATTCTCCATTACATAATGGCAGAGGAGGCGGGAGTGGAGGGCACAGCCTAAACGTGATTATATCTGGGGGTAAGAACAAGCTTATGGTTTCCCTTCATTGAGCTCTTCAAACAAGCACAGCTTGGGAGTCTTCTCCCATGCACATTTTCCCAGCCCCAGTGTGGCTCACACACTGCTAACAGGATGCTGATGTGCTTTGCTTTGCTGGGAATTGATCCTAAAGGACAAGAAGATGCCAACGGCTCTGTGAGAAGGGTCAGCAAACACAGGGAGCTCGGGTGATATATATGGCCTTGCTAACAACAAACTCTGTCCTGCCTGTGAGTTTGTTTTGCTTGTGATGCTGCAGCTGGTGTGTGGAAATTTTAAGGACAGGTTCAGTATGTGGTGATGTTTTAGCATTCAGAATGTCAGTTGGGTTTTAAAGCCTTTCTGACAGAATGATGATGGTTTCTTTGGAGATTGGGGGATGAATAAGTGAGTTATCTCAGCCTCCCATGCCTTAGGTAATTGTGTTCACCATGTCAGAGGAAAAAAATAGCTCTACTCTTTATTTCTAAATGAATTATTATGCTGCCTTTTTTTCTTCTTTTTTATTTTTTTTTTTCCTGTGGGAAATAGAATACCTGATTAATTTATGCTTGATACAGCAGGAAAGATTCATCCTGCTGCTGCTCAGCTTTTTCTGAAAATTAAAGCACCCTGCTACATTGAGTTTAGTTTGTTTTAGCAGTCCCTCAGTCTTGAGGCATCCGGCTGTCACCTCAGGAAATTTGTGTCAGCTTAAACACTGAGTAAACAGGCTCGTGCTGGGGGGTAGGCTGGGGGCAAGGGGGTCACACATACAGCACTGATTATGGCTGAAGGATCCCTTCCCCCACTGCTATGTTATACCAACCCCTTTGACTTCTACACTTTGCACCACGTTGCCTTGCACAGGAGGAAAGAGATTTGCAAAGTCACATGCAGGAGTGTGCAGCGTTTGCACAGAGCTGAAGCTGCTGGAGTCCTCATTGGGACAGAAGTGGCACCAGCTGGGCACTGTCCAGTGCTGGGGCAGCTGATGTTTCTTCAGGATTTGGTTTCCATAGGAAGCCATAACCTGTCTAATAGCCCTTCAGCTGGTGGAGAGGAGCACTATTTCCAGCTCCTTTCCCTCAACATTTGCCAGAGCCCTAAAGGTGGTACCAGAACTTTTGTCTCTCCCCGGGTGAACACATGCTCTAGACAAGGGTGGAGGCAGTGGGCAAAGAGGGTTTGTGAGACCTGGGGACAATTCGGTGTGTAATCAGCCAACAGCTTCCCGAGGACTAGATCTGCTGCTTGGTTTCAAAACAATACTAAATCTGGCAGAAACCAGGAGGAGCTGATCTGCACCAAGGCACCAGAATCCTGCTGAGACTCTGGGGTTTCCCTGTGCCTCATGCTTCCTCTCCCACATGCACAGTAATTGACCAGCCGGGATGGCACCTGAAGGATCACTGAGCCTCAGAAAGTGCTTTTATTTTCTGCAGAGCCACCTCCTTTTGCAGGACAGTTTGCAGGACCTGGCAAAGCTCATACCCTAAAGAGGACCCCCAGGAACCTCCCCTATATACCATGAATAGGCTGGGAGTCAGAGGCAGGGGGGTCTTGTTAAACCAGGAGCTGTGTGCACCTCAGCAGTCCCTTTAGGGTAGGGAAAGGCCAGTGCCAGAAGGTGCTTGCTGAAAAATCAGCTGAAGGAAAGCTGCCAGAGAACACCTCTGAGAGATACTGCAACAGGCAGTTTTGCCATAGACCAGCACAAATATTATTAGCTCCTGCAGGAGTTTCTGACAGCAGCTGTGCCATCAGTGTCCCACATATATAGGTCTGTGGTTGCAGCTCCTGGACATCAAGCTCAGCCCCATTCTGGCCTTTTCAACTGCAGCCTGGGGGTATGAATGGCTGAAACAGCCCCTGTCCCTGGCTTGAGTACTTCCACCCACAGGCTCACCAGCCAACTTATGCTGGCATGCCTGGAACCCCTGCCTGGCCAGCAGGAGTAGCTCCAAGGCTTAGAGTAGGACGTTTCTCTAGATCATGTATGCGCAGAAGCCTCATGCATCTCCAGCCCACAGCACAGAGAAGATGTGAACATCAAGTTCCATGGAAACATGAGGAAAAACATTTTCACTGTGAGGGTGACAGAACACTGGAACAGGCTGCCCAGGGGGGTTGTGGAGTCTCCCTCTCTGGAGATACTAGAAACCCACCTGGATGCTTTCCTGTATAATCTGCTCTAGATGATCCTGCCCTGGCAGGGTGGTTGGACTAGATAATCTTTTGAAGTCACATCCAACCCCTAACATTCTGTGATCTCAGCACAGGCACAAGAGGAGACGGTGGGGGCTGGGGGTGGGAGACACACTGAGGTCAGATTTTCTAGGAAAACTTCCCTCAGCAGGCAGCCAGCTGGTTGAGGAGGATCCCCCTGCAAGCAGCTTCAGCAGAGCACTGAAAGAACACCAAGCTCACCATCCAGTGCTTCCTGCAAACTTCTGCCAGCTCTTACAACTCCTGATTCATTTCCTGATAACCCTTGGTCCTGAAAGGGTGTGACCATGTGAGAAAGAGACCTGATAAAAAGAGTTTTCTAGTCTTAGGCAGAAAATTTTAAATACCAGAGGGTATATAGAGGAGCTCAGCATTTATTTATTCTTTAAAAAACAAACTTGGCCTTTAAACCACACCTCAACATTTTTCAGAGTATGACTCATAAGTGGTTAATGCTGAGGGTTCAGTACACTGTAGACTGTAGACACTGTGCTGGGAAACTGCTGTGGCTGCCAGGCTGGAAACACACTCAGAAGTTGCAGACCTTACTTCTCTGCTCTACTAATTCATTTTTTTTTTCCCACCAAGGGCTCTTCCTCATGACCTGTCCTGCCCTTTTTAATCTCTGGGAACTCAGAGAAGCCAGAGGTCAACACAGCAGTGGAGCTGAGCCCAGAAAGAGCAGAGCTATGCTGCTGCCATTGAAAATGGAAAAAAAAAAACCAAAACACAAACCACCCAATGTTTACATCTGATCTTCCATCAAAAGAATTTGGAGAATTCAGTCCTGACCAGAGAAGCCTGCTGTGCTCTGGTGGTGTGTGCTGGGGGTGTAAGCCTTGGCACAGCTTCACAAGCTGGCAGTGAAGATGAGTCCACCTTGCAGGGCAAGCTTGTGCAGACTTGACACAAGATTGCTTCTAACAACTCACTTCTTCATAGTCAGGGGCATTTCATGTCGTAGTGGGCTAAGGATCTGACTGTTGCTCCTATCTGTTTAACATCTTTGTCAGTGACATGGACAGAGGAATGGAGTGCACCCGCAGCAAGTTTGCAGATGACACCAAGCTGTGTGGCACAGTCGACTTGCTAGAGGGCAGGGATGCCATCCAGAGGGACCTGGACAGGC
>VWZE01013301.1:445073-482807 GCA_013396675.1 Eubucco bourcierii
AGCAGCTCTCCTATGAGGACAGACTGAGAGAGTTGGGGCTCTTCAGCCTGGAGAAGAGAAGGCTTCGAGGGGACCTGATAGTAGCCTTCCAGTATCTGAAGGGGGCCTACAGGAAGGCTGGGGAAGGATTATTTACAAGGTCTTGCAATGACAGGACAAGGGGCAATGGGCTTAAACTGGCAGAGGGGAGATTTAGACTAGATGTTAGGAGGAAGTTCTTTACAGTGAGGGTGGTGAGGCACTGGAACAGGTTGCCCAGGGAGGTTGTGGATGCTCCCTCCCTGGATGTGTTCAAGGCCAGATTGGATGAGGCCTTGAGTAACCTGTACTAGTGGGAGGTGTCCCTGCCTATGGCAGGGGGTTGGAACTAGATGATCCTTGAGGTCCCTTCCAACCTTACTATTCTATGATTCTATGATTTTATCTCTGATACACATTAATACATTTTAAAATGATCACTGGGGACCACTTCTTGCAGTGGTTCAGCTGCAGCTCAAATCATTCCCTTTTCAAAGGTTGGCTGCTGAGACTCATCTTGCCTAAATGAAACTGAGAAAGGTCTCATCTCACCCACTTCAGCTGCCTACCTATGGGCACCCCCATGGTCCTCAACAGGGTCCATTTTCACTGATGGAGAACAAGACAGCTGGCAGCATGCAGTCGTGGGGAGACCTTCACACAACTAGACACCAGCTTGGGTTAGCTGGATCCCAAGCATTGCATGTCCAGGTGCTTCCAGATGAACACTACCCTGCTCAGAACAGTGAAGAGGCAGAGCTGCTTCCCTGACTTCAGCGGCTGATACCTTTGCTGCCCTGCTTTTTATCTCTAAGAGCTGCTTCCATTTGTGGAACTAGCAGAGGGGAGCGAGGTCTGTATGCTGCAGAGCAGCCAAGCCCCTCTCCACTTGCCCCAGGTTTTGGTTTCCTGCACTGCTGTACCAGCAGCCGCAGCACAGTGCATACTTCCCCTCTTCTCACAGCAGGAGCTGTGTCACATATCCGAGCTCTCCTCTGTGCGGTGGTTGGGGTGACCTTTGAAGTAGCTGCCTCAGCGTTCCTTGCCAGGGTTCCTGCTGTCTGCTAAGCCTCACGGGACCCAGGCTGCTCGTTAGGGTGGTCACCCTGGTCATGCCGCTGTGCCGGACGGTGTGGGTTGGGCTGGGGACTGCGGCAGGGACTGCCGCGCTTCAAGAGGACATGACAGACCCGTGTGGCTCTGCTGGGGTTTGCAGCTTCAGCATAGTCCGTGCCACTGCCAGAAATAGTACTTGGTGCACATGTGATGCTGCTGCTTATGAGAGATGCAGAAGCAGCTGAGGAGTCAACCAGGACTTCAAGAGCAAGGATTTAAGAGCTTTTTCCCTCTCTCAGAAGAGAGGACAGCTTTTCTTCTGCAGGAAGGGGTTTCATTTTAAGTTTGGAATGAAGCCTAGGCACTAAGCTCCAGGGCCCTAAGGTCACGTGTAGGTGTTACATGGGACAGTCTCTTCCAGGGCCTCCCCCAACCACTGCCCAAGGGCTCGGGGGTCCCGTTTTATCACAGCCCAGGACCATCAGTACCTCCTCAGCCTGGGTGCTGCAGGTTGCACACTGTCACTGGCCCTCTGCCTCGTTCTGCAGCTCTCTCATATCCTCCCCAGCCTCCTCAGGCTGCTGTGCTCTGGCCTCATTGAGATGCCTTCTGCTGGTCCATCCCCAGTCAAAGATCCACTGCACCTCAAGAAACCCAAAGGAAAGTTACTGTGGTGCCCCAGTGAAGTCCTCATCATATCTAGCAACAACACCTCCAGGCTGTCAAAATGGCTCCTGTCTTTCAGAAATAAACCCATCTCCCCCCACCAGAGACCAGTTTTGGTCCTTAATTCCCCTCAGCAGCCTCTGCCAAATGTATGGGTATACACAAAACTGTCCGAGCCTTGACTGGTTTCCCTGGCAAGTCTCCACAGGCTGAAGAACAGCCCATTTCCCAGATTTACATTCACTGTGCAGCTTGGCTTTGCTGCAGCCTCTCAGACACTTCACACCAGCAGCAACCACCTCACTTTCCTTCACACCCCAAGCCATGTCCCCAGCAGCATTGAGGCATATACCCATGCCGCCAAGTAGTGAGCTGCCATCACAGAGCTGGCCTGAGTAGGGGACAGGTTCCCAACAGACATATGCCCGTTAATTGAGAGCATGGAGAGTGCTGCGCACGATGCCCAAACCCAGCCTGAGGGCAAAGTAGACCAGCAGTTACCTCAAACAGGGCTCAGTTACCTACAGGAGTAAATCTGGGGGACTCTTCACCGCCTGGTCTACAGCAGGAGGGAGCAGAGACAAGACAAGGTAGCCAGCAGCAGTGCTTGGCAAGCAATAGCCACCAAAAAGCCGCTAACCCGGGATGAGGGTAAGGACAAGCCAGTGAAGCAGCAGAAAGAGGAAAGGGTCAAGGTGGGCACCAGATTTAAAGCCCTAAGCAAGCTGCTGCACAATAGCCAAGCCCTGCAGCAGGAGCGAGGCCCAGGAGCCTGCAGCTGCTGCAGGAGTGTTGTCTTCTGAAAGGGAACAGCACACTCTAGGGTAAGGAGATTGAAGCAGATGCACTGCACAGCAAACCACAGGCTGTCAGCCTAAACTTCTGCCAACAGTCCAGTTAACCATCACACAGACTCCAGGTCAAAGAGCTCAAAGGATGGAAGGTCCTTCAAGGTCAAACCCTCCCACTACCTGGTGTGAGGGCAGGGCAGAGACCCTCTCCATGAGTGTACAGGCTACCAGTTTTTACACTAGCTCATAGGGTCTGTCCCAGCCCATCCTGTGGATGCAGTTTGATGTCTCACTCTGCTGATCACAGTAGCATCTTCAGCAAGAAAGGAACAGCCTGGCTGCCCTGCAGTGATGGAGCTGGGGACTCGCCTCAGATCTGTGTTAACTAAAGCTGAAGAGGAACTTCTATCTCTGTCTCCACATCTGCACCCTGACTCTTGGCCTTTGTTAAGTTTTTTTTTCTCACACTGTCTGACCAAACACAGACATCTCATTTCAGGGATGAAATACTGATGGTAAAGCCAGAATAGGGACTGCATCACTTATATTTTCCTGTGGGGTATGGGCAGTTCTGCCCTTGCTTCTGCCTTCAAGCAGCCCTCAGCTCACCATGCTGCGTTGAATCTCTACTTTTGCCCAGAATGCAGCGAGCAGACAGCTGCTGCTTGCACATCTCACTGACAGGGAAAGGCAAGACTAGCAGCACCCACACCAGCAAATCTGCCCTCCCTGCTGAAGATGATCCAAGGGTGCCAGTGGTGTGGGCACACTCAGACAGGGAAGGTTCAGCCCCCTGCCACTTTTACTAGAAGCTGAGCAGCTACTCTGCCCCAGGCCTTTTGGCATCTGCAGAGTCATTTCTATCTTGTGCAATAAGTAGGACACTTCTTGTCTCCTGCCTAACTGCTCACACCATGCTTTTTGCAGGGTGCTTCCCAAGGCAGGGACTACTTGTAGTTCATTGTGATGGAATGGAAAGGCTGCAGGGTACACACACGAACACAAGGACACATCGCAGTCACCCCTCTTTAACTCAACCTTAGTGACTAGAGAATCCATTAACCCTAATAACAGGCATCTGTGGTCACTGCACAACAAACTTAGAGCACAACTGCAACTGCAAACACCTTTTGAAGCAGCCTGCCAGCAATAACTGCACAACACACAATAGGTTGTCAAAGCCAGCAGCCACCCCAAGCCTCGCAACAGTTTTTTTTTCTCTCCCCTCTAGTGACAAGATCAGTGCCACCTTCTCCTCACCACACTGTCAACATTTGAGGCAGGTTTATCACTTACCTGTCTCCACTTAACTCAAGCACTTCTGTCAGGAGCCTGCTCCATAGCCAGGGGAGATACATGAGGAGAACAAACCCGAAGCCCTGGTACTCCTGGACTGAGGGCTTCAGAGGACTACGGCTGTGCTGCACTGTGATTTTCATTCTGTTATCATGGTCCTTTCCCCTACCTGACTAACACTTCTCAATGCTAAGTAACAAGGAGACCTCCATCATACCAAGAAGCTGTAATTACCTGGTAACAGATCTGAAAGGATAATCCTCTTGCCTGTCAAAGATGCTGGCAGATAGGAAAGAATCCAAACATCAAATCAGAATTAAACTTTCAGTAACATAATAATCAGCACATTAAACAGGAAGTTAGAACAGTAGCACTTACAGATGATCTGAAAGATTTATTGAATTAACTTCTTATGCCTTACTCAGTAGGTTATGGCAATGTTATGGCAATGTACTCTGCATAATCAAGGCCAGCTCAGTTAAAGGGCTGCAAACACAGCAAGAGAACTTTGTAAAAACTGTCCACTTTAAAAAAAAACCCAAAACAAACAGCTGATCCAGAACAATCCACATTATCAACACAGGTTAGGGGAGGAGATTAGAGAAAGCAGCCCTGAGGAAAAGAACTTAGGGGTGCTGGTGAACGAGAAGCTGGACATGAGCAGACAGCGTGTTCTTGCAGCCCAGAAGGTCAACCACATCCTGGGCTGCATCAAAATATACAATGCTAGCCTGATCCAGAGAGGTGATTCTGCCACTCTGCTCTGGTGAGACCTCACCTGGAGTACTGTGTTCAGATCTGGAGCCCTCAATATTGGAAGGACATGGACCTGATGGGTCCAGAGGTGGTCCACAAAAATGACCAGGGAGTTGGAACACCTCTGCTACAAGCACAGGCTGACAGAGCTGAGGTTGTTCAGCGTGGGAAGGAGAAGTCTTCAGGGAAACTTAATAGTAGCCTTCCAGTAGCTGAAGGGGACCTGCAAGAAGGATGGAGAGGGACTGTTTACAAAGGCCTGTAGTGACACAGAAAGGGGAGAGGGACTGTTTACAAAGGCCTGTAGTGACACAGAAAGGGGAGAGGGACTGTTTACAAAGGCCTGTACTGACACAGAAAGGGGAGAGGGACTGTTTACAAAGGCCTGTAGTGACACAGAAAGGGCCAATGGCTTCAAACTAGAGAAGAGCAGATTTAGATTGGATGTTAGGAAGAAGTTCTCATTGTAAATGAGAATGGTTGGGCACTGGAACAGGTTGCCCAGAGAAGTGATTGAATATCTCCAGGGATGGGGGGCTCAAGGTGAGACTCCACAGGGCTTTGGGCAACCTGATCTAGTTGAGGATGTCCCTACTTACTGCAAGGGCATTAGAATAGATGATCTTTAGAGGTCCTTTCCAACCCAGGTGATAATTATGTCTGAGTCCTACTTCAAGCTAACATTACTAATAACAGTACTAATAGCCACATACACATCTTTCACCCATGCTCTCTCCTAGCAAAGGAAAGGGGCACAAGAAAATGTCCAGTGTTCCTTCTAGCAGCTATGTGAGGTAAAAGCTTCCCCATGTGTTACAGTGCACCTGAATAGCGTGTTTAGGACCACTAAGAAAGGATGTGCCATGGGCAAATGACAAAAAAAACTCAGGGACTCCAAACATGGAGTGCATAAAACACTGGTAAGAAACCAAGCATCCTTCCAGGGTGCACTGAAGTGCAGCCACTGGGGCTGGGAGCTGTCCTGGGAGCAGCCAGTGCAGCTGACAGCAGCCACCTGCCACGCTGCTTTCCCAAGCCCCAACCAAGTTCGTCTGCAAGGAGGACAGATTTTTCAACTGCAGTAATGCAGCTGCTCAAACACAATATGCAGAGGTTTTTCACTGATCTAAGGTGATTAAAGCTGGTAGCTTGGGAGTGGAAGGGGAACAGCCACTGCTGAAGATATGCACACATCAACACAGGCATATTCTGCTTCCCACTTGTTCCCTGCCTGTGATTTTATGGGCTGCTGACACCTCCTCCCCTATACAAACTCCGGGTACCACCAAAAAAGTTCCCATGGCCATGTTACAGGCAAAGACAGCAAATATCCCACAGTGGGGTGTATTTATGGATTGCAGAAGTATAGCACTTCTGTTCATGCAAAAAGGCTTTGCTTCCTGCCACCTGCAGAAGACCACAGTACCTGAGGGAGAAGGGGCACAACGGCTTCTTCTGAGACTTCAAAATGGCAGTGAGAAAGGAAATAGATCCTCTGCAGCAGAGCAAATAGTATGCTTTTAGACAGGACTGGTGCCGAGTCCCAAGTCTGTCCCAACTGGCAATGTGAAAAGAAATGTTCTGCTCCTGCTAGTCTGACAGCAGTGAAGCTGCAGCCTGCAAATCACTTAGCCTTTTCTAGGGATGGTGTGAAGGTTGTGTGTGGTTTACAGGAGCCTGAACACAAGTAGGGAAAATTCTGCTCTGGCTGGCAAAGCTGTGCTACAAGAGATGTGTTGCAACAAGTTGTTTGAGCTACCATGGCCAATGTGAGTTGAGAACATCTGCTCTGTGTGTGTGGCAGGAAATGAAAAATATGTGGGTAAGAACAAAAGTAAACACCACACACAGGGTATAGAGGGTGGGAGATGCTGCAGAAGTGCATTGACCAAGCCAAGCTGTGGGAAATGTGGAGGGGCAGACATTCAGCATTAAAAATAAACAACATCAGGGCTCTGCAAGACACCACAGCCCTCAAAACCCTGTCATCTACCTAGAATTTTTCACTATGGTTATTATTTCCCTTTGATTTAGTCAGTGCTTTCACACTTCTCCTTTGAGACTCACCATGTTGTCCTGAAGGGACGCATTTGGCTCATGAGCATGTGGGATGGGGAAGGGGCAGCATGTCTGTCATGCAGGGTTGTTTCTTTCTCTGTCCCAGTGCCTGGCAACACCTCCAGGTCATCCAAAACACATGTTCACCCTCCTTGGCACTCACTGAGCATTCACAGCAGCCACTCGCGTGCACCCAGCAGCAGCCTGTCCAGCCTCTCTCCTAACAGAGCAATGAACTCACCATTGTAACAGAAGTGCTTGCCTTGCCCTTAAACACGATAGGGAAACTAGGCTTCCTGGAGCTGTAATTTTAAAACTCCAAAGCAAAGAGTAGACTGTGCAAGTGGTGAACAGAAGCAACAAGCTGGGATGCTCCCAGTCTGTTATTTCAGGTAGGCATTCAGTAGGTGCCTTTGACAGAGTATCCCGTGGGGGGCTGAGGGATCCCACCAGTGCTACAACTGGCTGTGTGTTTCCTGAGCTGAAGAGTTACAGCATCAGGCCTTGTCACAGGGCATGGGAAAGAGGAGTACACACAGATCCCTCCTAACCTGAGCAGCAGTAGCATCTGCACGGGAGTGGGATGGGCAGCCAGAGAAGTAGCATGGTACAGTGAGGTTGGCTTTGCCAGCAAACACACCCTGTCTGAGACACCCTCACAGTTTTGGGGCTGTGCTGGGCTGTAGCAGTTGTGTTTAGGTGGCTCTATTCACACCTCAAAGACCTATAAAGAATTAGGCATTAGCTAGGGGACAGCAGCAGCAGCACAGATGCTCCGGCCCTAATGTTTGGCCCACCAAGGCGTTTTGAGAGTCTTGAGGCTTAGGCAGCAACTGAGGGAGATCCAAGCACTGCATTGACTCAAGCATTGAACATGTCTGCTGCCTTTCCGTACAAAGCTCTGCTGGACTCTGCCTTTCCTCTGTCATGCCTGTGCACGACCGACCAGCCTAGTCGAAAAACGCTCCATCAGGTGTCGCTGGGGCACTGCTCGCAGACCTTCCACTCCTCCACCTTATTTGATGTAGAGAGTCCAGCCCTGCAGCTGCTCTACCAGGAAGGTGCAGCTTCTCTGGCAAGCACTCCGACCTCTGTCCCCAGGCGAGGCAGAGGAAGGTGTTTGCCACCACCACTCCCCTGGGAGCGTGCGGTGACAGACTGTGCTCGGTGGCACACAGCTATGGTTAACACAAGCGACAGCGCCCGAGGTCTGTACAGCCGCTAGCTTTCCGAGCTGACCAACAGCAGCCTAAGTGTACTGCCTTTCCACCAGGAGTGTCGGGCCAGCACAGATCCATCCCGAAGGCACTACCCCCACCTCCTGTCGAAACCAGGGCACTGTGCAGCAAAATCAATCGCACCGGCGGGCTGCTGTCTGTCGGAAACGCACCGAAAGCGGACCGGGATTTGCAGACATCCGTGGGGGATGGTGGAGGGGAAGCATCGCCTTCTGTTTCCTGGACAGCTTCTGCATTTTGCATTGAA
Source organism: Eubucco bourcierii (assembly GCA_013396675.1). NCBI lineage: Eukaryota > Metazoa > Chordata > Aves > Piciformes > Ramphastidae > Eubucco > Eubucco bourcierii. The sequence goes on from VWZE01013301.1 coordinate 453,200, forward strand.
ACAGTCTGTAGCTAAAACGCAGAAGCAGCCCCAGGAGCCAAGACGAGATCCGAAGAAAATCCCCCCCATCCACAGTGCAAGCCCTCTCAAGGACACTCTGCCCTGGCCCCGTGCCTGACAAGCGCGCAGATCAAAAACGCAAGGCCCAGAGACTTTGGGCACAGCGAAGAAGAGGCTGTAAAGATCAAAGTTTTGCACTGTAACTAATTTTTAGAATAGTTTTTTGTGTGTGTGTGTTTCCTCTCTCCCAAACATATAGGTAGTCCACAGCAGAAAGGGGGAGGGAAGCAGCTTTCCCGGAGGCCCCTTTGGCATTATCAGACGCCAGCCTTGCCTACAAGACAGCCTGGTTTCCCCTATTTCTCATACCTAAAATGGGAAATGGCAAGATTAACAGAAACCCAAATCAAAAACCTTGAGTGCCTGCTTTTGAACGGATCTGACAGGAAGCAAGGAAGCTTGACCAGGGCCTACAAGAGCACTAATTATTAAATGGAAAATTAACCACTAATTCTGCTCTAATGTGAGCTAATCATTTCTAGAGGAGGAATTAACTAAATGGGGGAAATGAATCACCAAGAATTTGCAGAGTGACCAGTTCTGCTGGCATTCAGTTAATGAGCTGTCTGATAATCATGTCGGTTTCATTTTCTTCCCTGGACAGGAGAAGAGGAGACAAGAGTTGATTAGTGCAGTGCCAAACCCTCCCAGCCTGCACCCCGGGATGACCATCCGTGATTATACCTCACAGTCTCAGCATTTTTTTGTTCACAAGATTTAAGTGAATGAAAAGCAAAAGCCAAAGACCACTGACAAAATGTAATTGTTAAAAAAAGAACAAGCAAAAACCCAAACCAACCAAACAAAAAACCAACCAACCAAACCACCTACTAGGTGAGAGAAAATGCAGTTTCCTTTACAGAAGTGGTTCACAGGTCATGATGCACCCTTCTGCCCAAGCTCAGTGCCAAACAAGCAAAGTCCAACACCAGCACTCTCCAGCAAAGAGTGGGGGTAAAATGCAAGCATCTCTTCCTTGGGCACATCCAAAACACTTGGAAAAGGAGAAAAATCATTTTGCTTGGGATTTTAGTTATGTCCAAACTTTTACTCAAGCCTGAGCAACGGATGGGAAGTTGAAGGTCTTCCACAGCCATTAGTAAAACCCACACTGCATTACCTGTGGGTGCAGGCACACAACCTCATTTCTGTCTAATTAGCCAGAGGGGCGTTTATCTCAGTATCGTACTTTCATGACAGCTCCGTGCCAGCTGCAGGAAGATCTCCAGCCTTGTAGGAATGCAGAGCTGCATGGGCAGACATCACCTGATTTCTCATAAAGCCTGCCAGCACAAAAATAACTTCTCAGAAACCCTTGAACATGTCTGAACAGGCATAGTAGAGACACTGTTGGATCAGCACTTTGCACCAAAGGGCCGCAGCATTTTCAATCCAGCCTTCAAAGCCCTAAATTCAGATTTGCTGGGATTTATTGCGTCTTCAAACCAGTGCCTCAGATTGCCTACTTTCAGCTTTGCCATGTCCTGACAACGTTATGTGCCAAATCTTCTAGCAACCCTCCTGGGAGGAAAAATAAGCATTTACACTTCAGGGTAGTGACTAATTTGTGGCACCTGTGGGTGAGGCTCTGCAAGTGAAACAGAATGGCCAGATGTGGGTGGAACTGAGGTGGATAGTTACATTACCTCCTTCATGCAAAGGCTGTTTTTCTGTGTATGAACAGAGGTTGAAGGAGGCAAGCTAAGAATCTTACAACTGTCTTAAGAAATTAAATTCACTAATGCTGATTTGTCAAATGATTCCCTGAGTGTTAGGATTTTCCCTCATACTGCACGCACACAACCTGATAGCACTGAGACATTTTGCAGTTTATGCCTGACTGACAGGAATAACAAAATGTTTAAAAAAGCCAAAACATGAAAGCTGTCAGCTTCTGTTAGTGAGTTCACATTACAGAACAAAATATTCTCTCCTGGAACATGCTGGGTCTTATGCAGATTCAACTTTTCTGGGTGACGCAAATGCTGTAAAAACAACCCTGAGTCATAGAATAAAACCACATAAATCCCTGAAGCCAAGTAAGGACAGAACTCAGCCCACACAGCTGTGACTTCCTAGCTTCTTGGTAGTAACCATCTCCTTTTCTAAACTATACCATTAGCCTTGCTTTCACTGCAAGTCTTGTGTCTCCTATCACCCAAGCCCTCAGCTGCTGTACACACTGGTACTGTAAAAGACAAAGTCCTGCCCCAGCATCTGCAGGGTCTAGCATAAAGCCTGTTATGTACTCTCTGGGACTAGCTTTGCTAACTGGCATGAAGCCTTTACAAGCAACCTGGAAGGCATTGTCTCAGGCTGTCTGTAGTCTTACGTATTTTTCAACATGACTTCATTTACAGCCCATTAGAGCCAGATTTTGGGTATTTTATGAATGTAACACAGCAGCATGCAAAGAGCACTTAATGCCTCCAGTCTTTAGAATGCTTTTTCATTTCATAATGCAGCTAAATTGTTTCATCACCAGATTTCCCATGCACCAAATTGAGCAAAGCCTTGTGCAAACAGCCTTGCAGCATGTGAATAAAGCTTTTGAACTTGATCTGAGGGTGGTGTAAATCATCACTCTGCTGCTGTCATTTTTGCATCAGAAACTGCTGAGCTTCCCAATTCGAAATCATAAGGACCTTTTATTGATAGGGAGGAGTTGCCTAAGAAGAGATTTAAGTAATAAGCAATATGTGATATATTTGCAGTACATATAAGTGTACTGCTTTATTTATTTTGGGCATTGTTGATTTTCCTTCTCCATGACTTGGCAGCATCTATACATGAGAGCTGAGTGACTGTGCTGGAAATACAGGTCATAATGTTTGCATGGCAATGCAACATAAGCTTGACCTAACTGTACAGCAAATAACAGCTATCTATCATAGAATGGTAAGGTTGGAAGGGATCTCAAGGATCATCTAGTTCCAACCCCCTGCCATAGGCAGGGACACCTCCCACTAGTACAGGTTACTCAAGGCCTCGTCCAACCTGGCCTTGAACACCTCCAGGGAGGGAGCAGCCACAACCTCCCTGGGCAACCTGTTCCAGTGCCTCATCTATGTCTCAACTAACCCCTTTAGGGTCCACTTCAGAACATACCCCTGACTTTACATTTTGCAAAGCAAAAGCCTCTTCAGGTGAGTGAGAATGCAGCAGTGTTTTTGCATATTTTTGCTGTCTGATGATTGACATAGACAATATCCTGATGCCTGATTAAGATACACACACACACACACAGAGCTGGGTACTGAGCCATTAGCACAATAAAGCAAAAATATGTTCAAAGTGTGGGATTCAAAACTAAGAAATAACAAACTGCGCTGTGGGCTACCAGAGTTTTAACTCATGCCTCAACTGCTGCTCCACAGCTTCAAGCCAGCCAATGCATGATTGCACAGCTGCACCCCCTTGTCAGGCTGCTGTTTTGCCACCCCCTCCTTCTCTTCCCTGCACTTAAGTGTCTTCCAAGTTACCATTAGTAACTGAATATATTTACCAAATACAATTCAGGTCTCCAAGAACAGAAGACACCTCATGCACATTTGACATTTTTTTTGTGTTTAGTAGCAACATTTATGTATTTGAGGCATGTTTTCCCAGTGCCCTTTTCTAAACACAGTAAATTCAATTTGGCTTTAATGCTGTTATTTCCTGAAAAGTCTACAAGATCTCTCAACAGAGGCTCTGTCACCAGTGTGTTACTTGATGAAAAGCAAAAGAAGTGATTTATTCATCCCTTGTAAAACTCCTGTATCATTAATCCCAAAGATGCTTAAATGTTTGAGAACTCTTGAGAAGAAAATGTGTCTCTATTAAAGTTCCAAGACTCTTGTCTTTTTGATTAAGGAAAAGCAATTTCATACTCTTGAGACCTCCCACGCCATACTCTTAAGAGAGGAAAGACAGGAAATAGTCTATCTGACATCCCACATTTGGAGAGGAAAAGAAACACTTCAGAAGTTCATTTATATACCATAAGCTAGCTAAAAAGAACTGACTGGGTTTTGACTCTCTTGCCAACTTTAATCGACTGACAAGACCAGAAAATACAATGCTGTCTCCTGGGAGATACATGTCCAAATGAAAGGATAAGTGAGAGTTGCAGGTAAGAATCTCTAAAGAAGAGAAGAGACATTGTTAGTACCCAACCATCCTGGCACAGTATCTGTAATCATAGAATCATAGAATGGTAAGGTTGGAAGGGACCTCAAGGATCATCTAGTTCCAACCCCCTGCCATAGGCAGGGACACCTCCCACTAGTACAGGTTACTCAAGGCCTCATCCAATCTGGCCTTGAACACCTCCAGGTGTAATGCTATATACTAGCTTAAACTGGAGGCAGAGCAGAGACTTCCTCCTGGACAAATGATACACATAATTCTACAGCGCAATACTGTCTACAGTAAACAGCAAGAAGCTTACAGAAGTTTCCTCCAAATACCTATTACTCATCTGCCTAACTTGTGCTGTTGTAGATACACTGTCACACGATTTATTTTAAGTGCTGGCCTTTCTCTTCCATCAACAGAAATGTCTTACATTCAGATTTATACAAATGGGCTGCATGGCAAATCGCTAACAAGCTTTTGCAGTCCAAATACTTGGTTCTTAACCTGTAAATTGGCACCGTGATCAAATCTGAAGTTCAGAGCCTAAGAAGGTCACTGGGGCACTCTGCCCCTGCAAAGCTACACATAGATGTATCCTATTTTAGCCTTGCACACAGAAGACCGCAATGCAAACACCAATACATTCCCAGAATGACGGTGGATTTTACGACCTCTGCTTTTCATCTTGCATCTCCTGCTTCTCTAACTCACGGCAAACACTGCTGCACCTCCACCTCTCAGCTGTGCAAGGTGAGGGGTGATGCGTTCACAAACCAGCACGCTGGAACTGTCAGACCTGACGCAAGCACTGGTTGTGTCATTCTGCAGAGGGCACTTGGTACTCGCTCGGTCACCAGACCACGGTGTGCACAGCTTCACAGCTGTCACACTGAACGTTTCAAACTGGGATTTTGCCAAGTCAGAACACATTCACAAACTGAGAGATCATCTCAGGACAAAGTCTGTCCAGGAAAAACCCTGTTTCTATTTTGGCACTGCAGCTTAGAGCAAAAGGGTACCAATCTCAGGACTGTCACAGCTGGAATCTGGTTATGGAGGAGGTTTAAAACACAGACTTAGCTAATCTCTGAGGCAAAACATACAACACTGCTTGTTTATCTCCCTCAGAGAGTAATTTTATTGGATGAGGTCTGTAACATCTGACTAGTTTGCCAACCGCACTCTCAAAGCTCTCACTTTAGGGAGATCAGAGGAAAAGCAGACCTAAGAGACTGCTACAAAGCATCCTCCCTAAGAAGCTCTCATTAGCATCAATCTGTGTGAATTATGGAGTTGATCCTCCCTGCTCTCCTGAGTAATCCTGTGTATTTGCACAGCAATTCAGATGAGACTTTGCCCTGCTAACTGTTGTACTAATTTGCTAACTGATGCTGTACAAACAAGGAACAAAAGCTTGCAGGACATGATGGATGGGATCAGTGTTCCCACGCAGGTTTTCTGTTATCCCACAAGTCCATTGCTAGAGGTGTGCAGTGCCACACCGTGACACCCCCTGGAGGGATGATCCCATTTGGGTAAAGGAAATAAATACTGCAAAGGAGGCATAACCTACAAATAGTAAGGTGGGACAAGATGTAAATGATGGCCCAGAAAGAGTTCAGGCAGGAGTCGTGTGCTGTTAAATCAGATTACCTGGGAACAAAGTAAGTGAGAGATGATGAAACAGATGGAAGAAGTTTGGGGTCTGACCTGTGCAGTTCTGTGTCTTACATCTCTGTGTGCTCAGAGGCCTCACATTTCCTCTGAACTTGCTTCAGTCCATTAAAATGCACAGGAACATATGAGCAGCTGTAGAATTCATGACACAGGACTACACACCCAAAACATGACAGCTGGAACAGAAGAGTGAAAGGCTCTATCTGAACATATAAAAGCCTTGTCCAAGGCAAACTGAATTATCACCACTTAAATTGAATTATCACCAGTTAAAAAGCAAAGACTCCTACACTGTTTAAATACCAAGTTTCAAAACTAGCAGCATATGCAGTCTCTCATCTACAGGTTTCAAGATGGAACAGGATCAGTTCTCCAAGCAGTGGGCTGAGCAGAAATACTGAGGGTTGCCAGCAGCCCCAGCCAGGGTGGGGTTCTGCAGAGCAGCTTTCATGTGACTAGCAGCAGGTGCTGCCCAAGGGACTAGTCTGCACCCGTGAGCCAAGTGCCTAAAAGGGTGGGTAGGTAAATGCTTCCCAACCTTCCTGTACACACTTCCTACCTTTAAAAGGAAGGAGTTCTGCTTACAGCAAGTGTCTTTACTAGCAGGTCTGTATCTGGGACTGCTACACCAGATTGTGGGGCAGGGAGTATTACAACACTTGAAGAACAACATCTTTGGTCAAATCAGCACAGTCAAGGGATATGGAGCTCTGAGCTAGATAAGGAGGTACTGAGCTAAGTTAATGTTAGAACCTGAAGCATAAATCTATCTTGCTATTTGCTGTACTAAGTTAGAAATTGAAAAATGGGATTTTTAGTGTTCCACACTAAAGGACAGTAGTTTTACATTATTTAAGCCAGCTAAGGTGAGCCTGGCTCTTTCCTGTCCTGGTTTAGTGGCACTGCACAATGCGAACATGCATCGTGTACCACTTAGGCTATAGAAACTTGAAGCAATGTGGGATGGAAATGTTCTGATATTAATGTACTCTACTTTTGCCAACAAGCAATTGCCATGCTAAGCCTGACAGCCTTCTCTACTGCACCTGAAATCACTTTTGCCTTACTCCTTATCTGCTTGTTTTCCAGTTTGATCTGGAAAAATCTGAATGTTGTTCCCTCCTGCCTTCTCCTTTATTAATACTGCATTACACTACAGGCAAGCTGCCCAACACACTTGAAAATGTGCTCTGAAAGTCACTGGTGACACAACATCCAAACCCAACAGAAATTAGATTCATCAACACCTTCATTTTAGCTGCTGCTTTGCTTGTTCTCACATGCCCAATATTATTCCAGGCCTGCACTTCAAGGACCCCTCAGTGATCCCTATGGAACACAGTGGTAACGTTATTCTGGGAGAAAGAGGAAAAGCATAACCTGCTCCAGATGTGTTTCTGTGGGCTGAACTATAGGTTAAATCCAGCTGGGTTCGAAGTGTCACCTCACAGCCACAAGCCTTCCCTTGTACCCCAGTGCAAGGGAACACAAATCTGACATTTAGCAGGCATAACAGGAATGAAGGGTGATCAGAAGTCACCCACAAGTTAAATGACCCCCTTAATGGGAAGCAAACATTTCTGTAGTGAGAGATTTACTCAGTGATATATAAACATGGTCAAAGGAAAAATGTAGTATACAGCTTGCGAGATGGAAGGACTCTTGGAAGCTCTGCATGGAAAGTCCAGGAAAGACTCACATCCACCACTTCAGTCTCAGTATTTTTCTCACCATGGCTTTTGCCAGCACTACCTGATCCAGAATGTTTTCTCTACCCACAAAGCTTATCAAACATATCCTCCTGCCAGCCTGTGAGCCTCAGCAGCCAGTTTGCAGTGGTGCCAACGTAGAGTTGCCATCTTTCCTACCTCCCTCACAAGCCAGTGTCTCCTCTGTTGCCAGCCTCACTCCCTACACCATACAGCCTCAGGACTAGGATGCAGACTGTGATCTGTTACACCCCTCCCACATCTTTAAATCATGACGATCAAAAGCTTTGATCCCATTCCTACTTTGCTACTGACCTCAGAGGACAAAGCCTTTGGCACAGCTTACTGCAGCAAGGTTAAGTTGCTCTGGTTTTCAGACAACAAAACATAGTCCTCTCTGGCGTTAGACCCATTAAAAGCCTCATTTACAGCAGCAAGTAACAGGACTACTACTACCACCTGCTACCTTCAAGGCTTAAGAGAGACCCAGCCTTCAGCTAAGCCACATGAAGCAACAGAGAAAGGACTGTCCTCAACTGCCCAAAGGGAACACATCAGAAGAGATAAGAGCTGCTGACCTAACTTTCTTCCCACTTATCGTCATCAGGAAACTTTCCTTTCAAGAAAAACAGCAGCAAGCTATGCCAAGAGCCAGGATGCTTTGGAAACACTGCCTCAACTGTCTCCTCTGTGCTTGGAAAAGCGCACTGTAAGAGCATTAATCAAGGTGACATAACTCCGGTGTAGGCCTCAGCAGAATCAGCCCTGCGCAGCACACAAGAGGAGACAAATGAACTTTGAGTTTAAATGTCCAGTTAAAAAAAAATCCAACTGATATTTTCTCTACATTTCTGAGAGCACAACAGGGCTATAAGTTAGATATAAATTAGCTATAGAACACAAAAGCTGCCGAGGTGCATTTGTAAATCATTCCAACTTTGTAAACTGAATATACACAACAGAGTAAATAACAAGGCAGAACCACTGGCAGCCCAGGTGCTGCTCACTGGAATGAACCAGCTCATCTGCCAATTTTTTGTTGTCAGGTGGCACCCACACACTTGCCCCAGAGCTACAGCACCCAAGGCTGAGTTGGTGATGTGTAGTACAAACTCTGAGTGATGCTACAGCACAACAAATGGTGTCACACACTGCTAGGTAGTCAGTTGGGAACACTGCAACAGAAGTCATTTGCAGCTTGTAGAAAGCATTGATACTTCAAAAAACATTTGTAAGGTAGTAGATTTTGAGATCTAGATTTAGAAATGAAAGCCATTTTAATACAAGGAACAATACAATAAACAGTCTGAAGTTATTGAACAATGCAGAGTTAATGTTACATGAAAGACAATACTGTTTTGATTGCATGCTCTGGATGGTATGGAGGGAAAAAAAATTGAATTCTAAGGTTTTAAGATTCCTTGGAAATGGAAAAGAATTGTCCTATCCAGGTCTAATTTTCATAATACAGCATACTCTAGCAAAGAAAATTAAATATAACATGCAAATAAAAACTAGCTTCTTCATTTTGGAGGTTATTCAGTCACTCCAGTCTGTGTTTCTATACTACTAAAAAATTTTAAAAAAACCCAACCCTCTTGACATACAGATACATCAATCATCTCCTGAAGTGACAAGAAGTCCAATACTGAGTAGTTCATAAAGCAGTTTTTGAGGCCTTACATGCAAATTTGGCAGCCATATCCATTTACAGTACTGCCAGCTACTGTTCTGGGTTAAAAGAGTTCAATAACCTGAAGGAGCTATGTTTAAATAGCCTACAGTAATAATTCTGCTGAGAAAACCCTTGAGCATACACCTTTCTGCAGCTCAGACGTGGCCTATGAGGTCCTGCCTGAGCAGCTCTGCAAATCTTCATCTGGAGGCATGGATTTGCCAGCCTGAAAAGCAGTAGAGCCATAGTCAAACTCAACCCTAAAGGAAAAAACCTTCACAATACAAAAAGTCTACTGGAGACAAAATAGTTAAGACAGTAGAAACAGGCCTCTGGGAGCAGGGACATTGGAGGAAACTTCTGACTTTCAAGAAGGCAGCCAAACCAATTAGAGGTTGCATATGGCGGCCAAAGAGGTCAGGGAAAAAAAAATGATGAGGTCAGGTCTTCGGGACTCAGAGGAAGATAAACATTTCTGGGCTTAGCAGAGTCAAGGAAGAAAGAAAACAAAATGGCTTTAAGTCAGTGGGACAAATGGCACAAACACATGGCAACGGTCCGCAAACCCACGGCTTGCAATTTAATACCTGCTTAAACGCTCAGGGGTGCAAAACCTGCCACATAAGTAATCTCCTCACAAAGCACCTGATAACTGCAGAAGGAAAAACACTCAACAGCTAGGAAAACTAGGAAACTGTGCACCACCACAAAAAAAAAAAAATTGGAACTCCAATTGAATCATCCATATGGAAACTTACTCCTTGTCCCTAAGCATTGTCTATGATATTCATGTAACTCTTGACAAGTCTTCATCTAGCTTGCTCTTAACCACTTCCATTGCTGCAATTTCCACTTCTGATCCAATGCCTTCAGCTGAAGAACTGCAACTTCAGGAAGGGATGAATCTGTGATGTCTACAGCCTTCCTACTTGGGCTTGAATTAAGAAAGCGTCTGATTTCTAAAACCAAAGTTCTACCTTTAAAAGAATAGGTCGAAGCAGTATGATCCTTTCCATACATGGGAGTGAGACTCTGGTATTAGAAATAGAAGCATTATTTGACCCCTGGTGCATCCTAGGGAGGGTCTCCACTGACATAATAGAAGCCCTAGAAGAGTGATCAGTGTTGTAGTTATCAGGCAGGCATTCTTTGAGTACATTTGCTCAAGCAGACATAAGCAAAGTCCCACAGATGTCCTGACACTCCATCTTGTTAAGACATTCATAATCCATGGCACAGCCCATGCCAGAAAATGCAGCAGTGTGATGCAGGATTCTTTATTTGCTGCTCGTTACAGGAATGCTATCTTGAACTGCAGTATGCACTGAAACATGCTCTGTTCCTTGAGTTTTTACAGAAAAAAAAAAAAAGACCACATCACCTGTTACTAAACTGAAGACCAGACCAGCAGCAGCAGAAAGTGCTTCCTAAAACCCTGATGACCACCGTGAGATTTATCTTGCACGAGGAACTTTGATTCCCAGGGAGTTATTACTTAAAGCGTAATGGCTTCCAAGGCAAGCGCAGAGGCTGCAAGCTGACAGTTCCCACATCACTCCAAGCTCCCCAGGTTACCAGGAAAGGAAGTTGATGTTTGCACTACAAGAGCAACTCTGGGGTCACAGTCTTAAGGGAGCGCAGGGCTTCCGGATTCTGAGTTGGCCACTGGCCCCTTGCCTTACCGCTTTGTTTCACCAGCGGCTGCAGTGGGTCTGTCATTTTAATTTAGCCACATAAAATAGCCAAGTATTTGAGTACCTCTGAGAATTAATCCATTTTGTCCATAAAGTACATTGTGATTCAACAGTGATCTAATTATCATATTTCTTGGCTATTTCAGGAGCAGTAAGGAGAGGATGTATCCTTCTTCAGAGCAGCTGATATAGTTAGAAAATTCAGGCAAGCATTCAATTACATGCTCCCACTATATTCTTAGACCCACACACTTAAATAGTATAATTATGCACGCTTAGAGTCTTTTCACCCAGACAGTCCTTAGTACATATTCTCCATACACAAGAGGAAGAAGTTGGTCAAGACCAACAAGGCACTCTGTTTCCATAAGTCAGTTCTCAGCATTCAGGTGTTTTTACATTTCTTCAGGGAATACTTCCCATAACCTGAATCTAATCTCCAACAAGGTTCAGCACACAAGGGGTATTTAGCAACCAGCTTCAATTATGACTCCTGGTCCACTTAATCTCTGTCTATTCCTTGTTTGTATCTAGCCACAAGCATCAGTTCCACTTGCTTCACAAAAACGTGCTTTCCATCACATGAACCTCTGAGATCTCAAGCACCATTAGAAGCCATATTTGTTTTGACTGCAAGAACAAGTGTTAACCAAAACAAAACAAAACAAAAAAAAAAACCAACCACAAAAAAAACCCCAAATTGATCAGTGGAAGGTAGACTAGAAAGAACAGAAGCAATTATTTAAGGAATACTATCAGAAATCTCATTTACTTGTTCTAGCAGAATAATCAAGGAATATGAGAAGGTGTCCCATGCTCCCATTAGACAGTAAATTTTTAAAGGGTGAATCTACCTACAAATTACTGGGTTTAAGCAGAAACCAGGAGTCCCAGTTGATATGACAGATTAAATAGGATAGGGCACTGCAGCCCCTGCTTGAAAAACTTGATTTCTTCTACTAACAGGATGAGCAAGACTCAAGGACAGTTGCAGCATGATGATGTGACTGGTCCCACGTAACCTAGATCAGCAGCACAGCTGCAAACAGATGTTTTGTGTCTTCGCCTAATTGTATTTCCTCTTCAAATTTATTACTTCTACTTCTTTCCCACTGAGTCATCAACAGACAATTAGATAAATTCCTTAGCTACTGAAAAAACTCTGGCACTCAAGTCCCTCCTTGAAGCAACACTGCTGCCTTTTCTGCACTGAATTGTCTAAGTACATAAAGCAACAGATTTCTATTTACTCCAGACCCTACGTCAGCCTTCCCTGCAAAGCCCATAGTCCTAGCCTCTCGGAGAATGACCCTTGATGATAAACACTAGACCTGTGAAACTCAGTTTGTATGAAACATCATCAGGAACAAAGTTTTCAGCACACTGAGTATGCTGTTTGGCACTGCAGCTACACCAAAACCTGACCGCATCATTAATGAGACTGAGCACTGTCTGTACTGACAGCATTACTGTGCTGTGAATGTGCCGAGTATGTGTGTGACCAGTATCATGCCTTTAGCAGACTTACTGTTCGCTAACAAGTCAGATGACACTGCAAATCTCCCCTGAAGGGGCAGGACTAAGACTAAACCTAGTCTGGATAAAATGCAATTTGGAGCAGGATCTCAGTCGCTTAGAGAAGCTGTCTGCAGACATGGACTATTCCTTATGACTAAACACACTAAGAATTTTCTTCCAACCTTATCGTAAGTGGACAGTTAAGACTGAAGAGATCCGTAGCGTTGACAGCCTTTCCAGACCTTCCCTAAATAGCATCAAGGGACAAAACTACAGAGTAGCAGTAGAGAGCATTATGATACAATCAGTGAGTGGACAAAGGCCCTACCTACTCAAAGGCCTTTTCCTACTCTTAGCTCTAGTCCGGGACTGCTTCACTATCAAAGTTCCTTCAGTCTGATAAGTAATACTTCTGTGAACAAGGGGTAATTAAACAGAATCACTTTTCAGGAACTACTTCAGCAAGTGCTACATATGAGCAGTTCCGTGCTTCGTACAGTACCTTATGTCAGCTCCACAGCCTTGGCAATCTTGCCCTCAAAAGTAATCCAGTTATTACTGTTGTACGAGGTTGACTTACATGCTAGTGCAACAAATCCAGCCAGGTTCACTCAAGTAGAAGAGCTAAGAACAAAGTAGGAGTGAAAACTAGAGACTTCTTTGTTCCCCTTCTCTAAGCCATGAAGAGTTAACAGCTCTTCTAGTCAATATTGAATTATAGATCTTAACTGCAGGTTACTTTCATGAAGACATTAAATAACAAGAGCAGCTTGATGAAGATCCACAAACCCAGAAGGCACCACTTTTAATCAGTGCAATTCAAGCTTGATTGCCATGGTGAAAGCCTCAGCAGTTGCACAAGTTACCTTTCCTGTACTCAATCATTGCCCAGCTTTCATTCTTGCACCTAACGAAACAGTAACCAAATCCCTCTCTAGTAAGCACACTGCTCTAAACCTTTATGAAAATCCCCAGTAGGGGATTAATCTAAATTCCTTTGTCAACACAATCAAATAGATGCAGTTACAAGACCCTCTGCTCGTCTGTACAGGTTATAGTGATCTCAGTGGTATAAATAAGGTTTTAGTACAGTTCTCCTACTCTAACCTTTACCACTGTTAGCATATGCAGTCACTTGCTGCACCAGCACCGAGTTCAGTGCAAGTTTCATAAAATACAGCTTCACAAAGAAATCAAATAATTTTCACTATTTAACTTCACATCCCTTTGCTTTACCTTACCACTTGGGATTAGTTTTCCCCACTCATTCTCAAGTCTTCTACCATGGGAAAAAATGTGAAGTACAAGCTCCCATCTACATGCTGTGAGCTTGCTACTGTACCTTAGGTGTCCTAAGGCTCCTTGTACCTGCAGCTTCCCCAGCAGCGTAGTTTCAATCTCATACTACCAGAGGCGAAGTGCTTCTTCCAGCCGCCTTCTCGAGTACTCCTGCCACACATACCACCATCCTCCTCCAGCTTTTACTCAACTTGCAGTTGGAGCTCCCCCTTGCTTCAAAATAGCCACTCCACTACCTTTACAACCCCCAATATGGAGAGCGGTTAATCACAAACCTAGCTCAGCTGCTTCACTGTGCCCCTTGTGGTTCCAGCTGCCCAATGACTTCTACCATGCCTCAGCATTATCTGCAACAGCTGTTATCAAGAACAAATTCCACACTCAAAGTACCTAGTGCAAAACTTCAAGAGTTGACTTTCAGATCCTACAGGCCACCTCCACACGCTTCAGTGTAACTGCGGTTCCATTATTTTTATTACTTCAGTTACAGAATATACACAGGGCTAAAACCACCACTTACTTGGAAAATTGAAGTGCATGCTACACATCCAGGGACACTGCACAACACAAAACCTTGCATGATGAGGTTGATACATCAGTGAGGGTCTAAAGAAGGTAAATTTAATGTGGCCCAGTGTGTTCAAAGCAGATCCCTCAAGCTATCCTGGTAAGCATGCTGATGTTTCCATTGTTTTTCCAATCCCATACACATCAAGTGGTAATATACCAAGCAGAAAATATTCCATTCAGAGATGTGCACTACATGCATGTGGGACTAAAATTCCACATCACGCCTTTACTGGTCTGCAACCCATACCACGCATATGCAGTGTTTTTGGCGCGGCAGAGTTCCCAGCACAGAATCATGTTGTTAGTCTAACTTGGTACCCCTACTGGGATTAAAATTAAATACTTGTCTCACCTGTTCCACATCTTCATATGCTTCTCCAGAAAACCCTTACGGGTTTCCAAGACCATGGGGGACAAATTCTTCTTAGGTTGTTATAGTTTAAGCCCTAGGTGTAGCTGCCATTGATTAAGCACACTGCTGCGTACCACACTGGAGCCACCTGCTTCCAGAGCTGCGTGTGTGAATGAGGCTGTTTGTGATACAGATCTTGTGTAAACCAGAAGAGTGACACTTCACAAATGAGTAGACTGTGCAGTTCAACTTTTTTATTTTAATAAAATCAAGAATATGCACAGCACATGCAGTGCTAGCATCTAAACTAATACAATAAGCAATTCTAAACCTACAGTGACTTGAAATTCATATTTCACATTCAGCAAGTTTAAGTCCATTCTTGCATATTGTTTTGAATCCTTGTATCTGAACTGAAAAATATTGCTGGCTGATAAAACTTGCTAAAATGCACAAGTCACTGATTATGCCAATACAACAAAGATAACCACATGTTTGAGGATTGCAATGTGCCAGACATTCACTGAAAAAAAAAAAATAAACAAACCAAAAAACCACACAACTAAACAAAACTCACGCAACAAACATCTGAGAATCTGGACACTTCACATCAGTGTTTAGAAGTGTTTCATTAATATCTTAAGACAAGTGTATCAAAACCTTGGCATGTTTTAATTTTAAGTTGCCAATTTTTGTTTTACTATCAGAAAGTTATGGCTACACTGCCAATGCCGGGTCTGCTTAATTTGACTTAAGAGTTTAATATGACTTAAACATTAAAAGCTCACACTACCCCGAAATATATAATTTCACGCATACGGTGACATTCAACATTCAAGTGCCAGTGTTTTTGTACTGTCTTTTGGTCAAGTTTCTTTAAACTTTCAAAGAATCACTTTTAGGCTTACAAAAATAAATATTTGTCAAAAATGTTCAATAAATATTACACAAAACTAGCAGCAAAAAGTATCTAGAAATCTGTCGTGTGCAAATAGTTTTCTTCCCAGCTATCATTCCCGTGGTCCCAAGTTAAGTTTTAGAATCTATTTCCTTCTCCTTAAACAAGCTGCGTTCAATCTCCAAGAGACAAAATAAGATTGGAAGTTAAGGACACGCACACAAGACATATATAAAATTCTCTGAATGTGCAATAAAAGAAGTATTTTGTAAAAAGTTATGGGCAAAATGTACAAGGGCCTAAACCTAGACTTGAAATAGCACCATAACAAATGACCTCAATACTGTCAAGTGCACCTACTTAATAAAAGTTTTAGAACAAGGCACAATACACTTGAAAAAATCTATTGCACTTTAGGAGATTTTTGCCATTTTCCTACGCCACTGTAGATTAGTTGTTAACTGCTCTGGCCGCGAAGTTAGCACAGAAATTCCAAGTGGCAGAGGCATTTTTCTGGTGGACAATACTTATCTTTGGCCAGATTTAGCATAAACAGACTATAAATACAATGGAAACCTATGCAACTAAAACTGACTAAAACTGCACTTTAATAGCAGAATTGAAACCTTGTGCAGTTTATGTACATTTCCAACCTCTGTGATCTCAGGTTTGTTTGTTACTCTTCTGGAGCCATTTTACAAAGTCTACAGTAAGCCAGTTTAACATCTCCACGCAGCTTGAACAGAGTAATGTGAATCTGCATTAAAATAAAGCCTGCTGCATAATTCTTCCTGTTCATACCCTCTTGACCAAAAAACATCAACACTAGCATGCGTTATTAGACCAAAAATTCAGTCAGGCCCTTAAGGAGGACCAATCACTGCCATGGTCAGCCATTCTACCATTTCAATTTTATATGGCAGGCATTTTTAAAAAGTCTAAATAGATGAATTCTCCTAAAATCTATTTCAAGTTATCAGACCTTTAAACGTTCCCTGTTATGTTCTGCCCACATTTGGCTAGCTCACATTAATGATCTGCCTAAATATTGAAAAAGGAATTGCTGTATTTACTTGCATTAACTTCAAAAACAGTGCTTTTAATGTATGCATGTATCCATACATCATCTCATCATGACTGGAATGGCTTATTAAAGGCTATCAGGTTCTAAGTACCTATCCAGGATAGAGTGAGCAAATCAGAACTTTAACTTAGTACAGTTTTGCCACATTAGAAACTAATTGCATTGATATGCTTCAAGATGTTTCGTTTTTTCAAATCTGTAGATACCAAAAGCCCTAATGCAGGCTACCGCATAAGTTTTTCTTTGTAATATTATGGATGAATCAGTGATTCCTGTTTAAGTTGTATCACACCTGTGTGCCAAGGTTTGATTTTAGCCCAAGTTCAGTAATTTTTATTTTGTCAAAACAATTGATATCTTGAGCATTACTGAGCCAACAGGACATCAAAATAAAAGTTGTCTAAAGTTAAAGGCACAGTACATTAACAAACAAATGATCCTCAGTCACAAAATCATAAATGCAGTTTCTGGGAAGGGATGGGTGGGAGGGGAGTTAATCCTGACTACAGCAATAGAGTCTTCAAAACCACCTTCGAGATAGGGCTACTTGTTCCTTTATTTCCATCTTGTGACCTTGAGCTCCCTTAAAAAAAATTTCAGTGGAGAATCACAGCTGGTAATGTACTGCGAGTTCTTGAAGCTACACAAGGTATAGTCTGGCTAAGTTACATGTGGTTTCCATATTAGCTTGTTTGGTAGGATATCTGCTGCAAGCAGATTCAGTTGCCCCACCAGTCAACCCCCTGGGAGTTATAGTTTCCTCCATATCCATCACTGTTGTAGAAGCCTCCATAACCACCACCTATGAAAGGCAAGAGAAAGTGATGCTTAATTAAGCCACCACAGATTGGCACCTTCACAACAAGAAAACAGCCCAGGGCACAGATGAGGTATCAATTGTCTGTTAAAAGGAAACCCACCCAGAAGTAGAGTCAAATGCACACACTATTTCTATCTTTCCAGCATTGTAAACTAATCAAATACAGGAACTTGCCACTAGCCTAGACCCAAGAAGGGTGCTGAGCATTTGCCTAACAAGCACCAGCTGACCTGCTACTTAAACATTACCTATGTAATTTTTTCTACAAGACAACACAAAATTCTCTGAATGTACAACAGAAGTAGCGTTCTATAAGAAGTTACGGGCAAAGATGTGCAAGAGCCTAAATCCACACTTGTACTTGCCTGCCCAGTTTTCTTACCTCCAAATCCTCTGCTGCCACTTCCTCCACTGCGGCTGCTGGTTGGTCGACTGCTACTAAAGCTACTGCTGCCAGAACCGCTACTTGTTCGGTAGTCTCTGGCACCAAATCCTCCACTGAATCTACTGCTGTATAAGGGAAGAAAGCAGAACAATTGAGTTAAGTTGCGGGTACTGTAAGCACCACAAAAACTGAAACACTGCGTTTCTACAGCTCTGGCTTACCAACTCCAGCTGACCAGAAAGTGTTCCATTCAGTATGCTTTAAAAGCATTCTGATACCATCTAGAAAGGTCTTTCAATAGGGTAAAGCAGAATCTACTGATTGAACAAGGTCATGCTGAACTTGTTACACCACGAACTGCTTTTTCAGGTCCTGCTAAGGTTTGATTCAGTGGCAACTACACTCCACAGAATTTCCGAAAATATCTTGGTGACTTAAGTGATGCATTTATGACCATCTTTCATACTGCAGAGAAGACAACTATTTTACAGGTACATTTCTGAAGGGGGAAAAAAACAACTATAACTCATGTGGCCATTCAACATTAACTACATTAAAGAGGATGAGCTGCATCTCCTCCCACACCTCTATACCATTAAACATAGTGGCCTCACACCTGCAGTCTAACTCATACCTTTCCCAAGTTTGTCAGGAGGCAGGCATTACCTTCTCCTGAACATCAACAGCTGCTTAAGGTACATCCCTGGCACATGCAGGTACACATTTTTATTAAGTGTTTTTTTTAAGTGCTCTCAGTTCTAAAACCAGTTTTGCTAGACATCATCCTACCTCACACTATCTGTATGTCAGATTAAGAGAAGCCATATGGGTGAACTACCTTACAATAACATAAGAAAAAAACCAGACATCACACCTCCTGATACACTTAAGTCACTATTTCTACTACACTCATTTCTGTTCCTCTGCCTAAAAGCAAAGTCGTAGAACTGCCATGCCTCTCAGAATGAATTAAGCATACTTTTAGCCAAGTTGCGACCATTACCTCTTAGATCGCCCACGGCTACCACCTCCTTTGTGATGCTGTTCATAAGCCATGTTTTCCAGCCAAGATGGTACTTCTTGCTTAGCCTCAACAAGAAGATCAAGCAAGTCCTTGGTGATGTTTACATTCCTTTCATTGAAGAATGATGTAGCAAGACCTGAAGTAAACACTTGGGTTTAGTTCTACACAAAAGAAGTACACTACTACACTTGCAGTTGCAGTAAGTACCGTATCAGATTCCTTATAGGCAAGTCAGAGAATACTAGAATTACCTGAAGAGAAAGCTCTTTAAGACTTGCCCGAGCATAGCAAGTCACAAAACCCCTGGCTATTTAGTGACAGAGACAGACATCAAGCTTTAACAGTCATAAAAGTGCTAGCTAAAGGAACGGGGTAGCTTCCACACTGACTAGACAGCAGTTTCTGATCACAGATGGCAGTGCATTGTCTTAAGTAGGATTTGCTACACGTAACCAATACTACACCTATCAACTCAGGTTCTATGAAAATTCTGCATCATACTTACCAAGGTTTCCTACACGTCCTGTACGGCCAATACGATGTACATATTCTTCAATGTCACTCGGCAGGTCAAAGTTTATGACGTGCTTTACATTTGAAATATCCAGTCCTCTTGCTGCTACCTAGTGGTTAAAGGATTAAATAAAGTCTAAGTAAAATTCCACAGGCCAACAAACATGCTTACTGGCTCCGGCTTCACAGAGTTCACTTACTGCTGTAGCAACAAGAATTGGACTCTTGCCCGAACGGAACTGGTGCAGTGCTTCCTCTCTGTCTCTCTGAGAGCGATCTCCATGTATACTTGTACAGGCATATCCTTCATGGAACAAGAAGTCCTCAAGAGCATCTGCCCCCTTTTTAGTTTCCACAAACACCAGAGTCAAGGAATCTTTGCCTAAAGAGAATTCAAACACCAGTTAACAGAAAAGCAGCATAAATCAGTATTTGGTTCCTGCACCTGGAAAAACAGTTTCGGTTCTCTGCTCCTCTTTAAACTGAATAGACCTTAGACACCCCTCCCCATTTTTTATTACCAGAAAAGCTTACATCAGCTTAAACCTGGCATCCAGCCACTGCAATACATACAATGCATGTTAAGGAAGTAACTCTTCCACCTGCTCAAAGTTCTTATTACTTCAGTCATTTGCCTTATTTATCTGAAACCGGCCTTTTACCTGTGGCACTTAGCAGGTCAAGCAGAAATGATCGTTTGTCTACCTCTTCCACCCATACTACTTTCTGTGTGATGTTCTCAGATGTAGAGCCTACTCTGCCAACAGCCAGAAAGATATATTCATCAAGGAAGTCACGAGCAAGCATCTAAAAAAAAAAAAACCAAAACAAACACCACCATTTTACTCCTTTCATAAATGCAGTGTGGCCTTATGAGCTGTTAAAATACTTTTTCTTTTGTGAAGTACCTGGATTTCCTTGGGGAAAGTTGCACTGAACATCATGGTATGGCGAACCCCCTTTGGTGGCATAGTATCTTGTTCAACAATTCGACGAATTTGAGGTTCAAACCCCATATCAAGCATTCTGTCAGCTTCATCAAGCACTAGGTACCTATGCAGTAGCAGAAAAGGTAATTCTTCAGAGATTTAAGATGGAGTCCAGTGCCTGTGCTAGGTTACAAGTTCCCAACCAGATGTTTATAAACAGCTTGAACTTCAGTGCCATTAACTCTAGGATCTCACTTTAATAAGTCACTTTCTAGCTGTCCAGTCATTCACACACAGACAAGAACATTTTACTTACTTGCAGAAATCCAGCCCAATCTTTCCCCTCTCCATCATATCAACCAGTCGTCCTGGAGTTGCTACAAGCAAGTGACATCCACGTTCTAAGTCACGTATCTGCTGACCAATGTCTGCCCCACCGTATACGACACAGGGACGAACTCTGGAACGGTATGCAAACTACAAAGCAAAATTAATTAGCTCTAACAAAAACTATATTTAAGGTATTTTATGTTAAACTCCTTGATATACCTTTCTGGCTTCCTCATAGATCTGCACAGCCAGTTCTCTAGTGGGAGCCAAGACCAGTGAGATTGGATACTGTTTACGGCGCCCATATCTTCCATTCTCCTGAAGGAATAAAAAACATACTTGTGAGTATCTCCTGCCAAGAACAAGGGAAGTTAAGACAGCTACTTTAGACAAAACTGAAGACAGGTCAACAAATCTGCCTTAAGAAAGAAAAACCACAGTTGAGACCAAATCTCTTTTAAGCTCTACATCTGAAGACTGCCCTACTACAGTACCCAACATTCAGCTGTTATTTAGGAGGTTCAGAAGTCACTACAACACAGACAAATCTTGCCAAGCAGTTGTTTGGTTTTGTTTTTTTTTCAGGAAGAAAAAAAGTCTTTCAAACTGATTCAGCAACATGAGTACTCAGAAACAATCTTTTCTCTCAATAAATACATCGACCTTTCAGATAGGACATTTTTTATATAAAAAAAAGTTTGTCATTATTTTGGGTATGGCAGGCAATGTTAAGCCCAGCTACTGTGTTCAATAGCAGATACAAGCATACAGGGCAAAAACACACACTGGTCATAGCTTTTTCAGGACTGAGTTATTTGAACACTTGCCTTCATAGCTCTCAAGGCATCCCCAGGGCCATCTGCATAGATTTGGCTCAGTATTGGTAGAAGAAATGCAGCTGTTTTCCCAGATCCTAGTAGGACACAATTTGGTATTATTAATAATTAATACTGCAGTAGCTTTAAAAATATCTACAGTACTGTGTATCGCTAGCATATTCCACCAACATCTGCCCTAGAACATGCATAATACCAGCAAATGTTATCTGTACAAGACTTGTCACTCAGCATTGCAAAACCCCAAACTGAACATTATTTAAGCCGTAAGTATTTTTGTCAGAAAGGACATAGTAAAACCAGTCAAGCCAAACATTTACAGCAGTTGCAAGACTCTACACCAAATACACTGCATATATTTCAATATACTCTAAAAAGAAAGATGTCTGCAGCATAAGAAATATAAAACCCTCATCGTACTGAAACAAAGCAGGAAAATAGTTACTAACTTACCTGTCTGAGCACAGGCCATCAAGTCTCTCTTTTCTTTAATAATAGGTATTGCATGTTTCTGGACTGGAGTAGGACGGGTGTAGCGTGTGAGCTCGATGTTTCCCATAATAATTTCCCCCATGTCAACATCGCTGAACTGCAAGACACACATGCTTCAGTTTAAGTCATCTGTAACAATCTTCTGTTTCATCCTTTATCTTAAAAAGCACAACCACCCCCAAGAAAACCAAACAAAGCACAACAACAGAAAAATACAACCGAAAACCCCACAAACCGACATAAAACAAAACTTACACTTTCAATATGTGGAGGACAGTTGCTGCCTGTTGCTTCAACAGGAATATCATCGTATTTTTCAAAGTTAATGCCAGTATTGCTTCCTGAAAAGAGCTCTCTAAAAATGGAAAGATAAGTATTTTACTTGCTAGACAAATCAACTGAGCTTGTCATGGGTCTTCATGCTATTCCATTACTCACTGTTCCAGGCGTTCACTTGGGGGAAGAGGTTTTGACCAGTCATCTTCATCTGATTTGTCAGACCAGCGACTGCCCCCACCACGGTCAAATCTACCAAAGCCACTGCGATCATAGTCACCGCCTCTTCCACGCTCTTCATACCTAAACACAGCAAGTGTATCAAGCCACCATCCCTGAACAACAGAACTTTCAGACATAGAAAACTGGAACTGTAATAATCTAGGAGTGCATGCCCAGTGTATAATATATACACTGTAAACCAATTTGAAGTCATCTGCCAGTAGAGCTGCCATTTCAAGTAGCCTATGTTTCACCACTTTTAAAAAGGGAGATGCACTTAAAGCTCTCAGGAGACCTTTAGTAGCTTCCCCCCTTCCTCTGTGCCTCATTTTACATAGGTGTCCCTCCAACCAGACAAAGCCCTCAAAGGCGGCAATTTTCCCCTTTAGTCCCCCACCATGTGACCAAACACTTCAATCACATGTTACATTATTTTATAAAAAGGGAGCTCACCTGTGTTACTGACTTGGAAAGAAGGTGGAAAAAGTCCTTACCTCAACTGTTTAGTTTTTGGTCTGGTAAATCATGTTTGAGAAAAGTCTGGATACAGGACTAGCGTCAGCTTTACTAGTCGATAAAGGTCACTCTCACCACACTTGTGCATACAACGCATGATGTGTGTAAGACTGATCAAGTAAGGTAGAGAACCTGCAAGAGTCTCACCCAGTTTTATTAACTACACTTTTTAAACAAGAAAGAAAAATGATATTTAAAAAATAAGAATAAAAAAAAATCTGTTTTTATTTATGTATTCTGTGCTCCCAACAGTTCTTCCTGATTTTTCTGAAAGTAGCCACCCTTCTAGGACTTTTTTTGGTGTATGATGGTGGTCTACAGGGCACATTTTTCAACACATGCAAAATCACCATCGTTGAATTCACACAGCTTTAAATGCAAGGTGTTCCAATACTCTCCTCCCTCCCAGGTTCCTCCTACCTTATCCTGTTGTTTAGGCTTAGAACTCCAAATTTAACAAAATTACAGGTGCACTACTGGAACAAAGACAAACTTTGTATACACCACCCAGACAAAAATAGTACTTGCCTTCCTCCTCTTGATCCATTTCCACGGTCAAAGAAGCTTGGTTTCGGTCCACGGTCAGACCGCGCACCAAAGCTGCTGTATGCATCCCTGTCTCTGATAGCACTCCAGCCACCACTATCAAAACCTAGTAAAGAAAGGTGCATTAGCCACACATTAAATAGTCTAGGCTTTTATGAGATAAGCAGTATCTGTCCACTAAGTCTTCAGTGGACTGAAAGGTAGGTAGCCCTCTACCAATGGAAGATGTACAAGTGTTAACATTTATTCATCAAGCAACTAAGCATTTCTCATTACTTCTTAGAAGCTTCTGAAACCACTTCACTCATGTCCAATGCATGCTTTTTTTTTTTTTTTTTTAATGTTCTGCACTTGCCTCAGCACTAAAGTTGCCTATTCTGGAAATACGTGTATTAGAAGAAATATTTAGATATTAAGTCTTGCCAAGCCTAGTCTACATTATTTCCCAATTTCATCACAAATCCTTAATCCTTATTTATGCACTTGAATTTTCTTTGATGTTAACAAGGCCTCTGGTGGAGATCAATAAATGGTACTAGCCCTCACATTAGAAACCCTTATGAAAGTTAGGATTTTGTCATACTGTGCACAGGGCAAACCTATAGAAGAACCAAGACAAACTGACAAGATGAAAAAAATAAGGAATACAGGGTTCACAATTAGTTACATTCCCAGCACTCTTGCACTTACAGCAGATGCCTGCTTCAGTATGCTGAAGGACCAAGCAGAATGCAGGAAGTACATCAGTGTGCCAACACAATAAAGTGAGAAATCTTGTTTTAGATGAGCTTCCAAGGGTTGCAACAGAGGCAGAAACACATTGAGTAGTACTTCAGTACTAAACTAAGAACTTAAGAATTCTCACCCAGAGCTATTTGTTTGAAAATATGGCCCAGTCAGAGTTATAAGTTATAACTCTGTTATAAGCAGATAACCAGTGTCACTCCAATTAGTGAACAAGCTTTTGGCAACTCCACAGCACAAATTCAATCAAGGTCTACATACTAGATTAATAAAAAAAACAAAAGGTTGCTCAAGGCCCTGTCTCTCTGAAAAACCTTTGCTACAATTACTCAACCTTGTTAGTATGTTCTCTGTGAGGTGTCATTTCCCTTACTCCACATTTCCATAAGGAAAGAAATTCTGCTGCCCAGAATCCAGACATGTGTTAGTCGTAAGGGAACTTAAAAAAACTGATACTTTTAACTCATTTGGTGTAACTGAAGCAGACAGTAAAAAAATCATTCATCAAGTTTATTAGCACACGAGACCACAGAATTCTCCGAGATTTCCAAAGTACTTTAGTAAGTATCAGATTTACTTCTCTGAAGAGAACAGAGCAATCGCTAGACCATGCTAGAATTATTGCAGAATACCTTAAAACATTGAGACTGGATTTGTTTCTGGATTTTGTGGCTTTTTTGTTCTTGTTTTTTGTTTGGTGGTTGGGTTTTTTTGGTTGGTTGGAGTTACTGCCTCCCCCCGTTCCAGTCCTTAAGGGAAAACCCACAGACTCCATTCAGCATATATTTTTCACCAAAGGGTTAAGTCTGGATTTCAGTGAGTTCCAAAGCAATTTCTTGGTTTTTTGCATCTATGAAGAGTGGTAGAACTGTCAATGTTTCTCCTCGATTTTAATCTGCATTTT
The DNA here is from genome assembly GCA_013396675.1 of Eubucco bourcierii. Lineage (NCBI taxonomy): Eukaryota > Metazoa > Chordata > Aves > Piciformes > Ramphastidae > Eubucco > Eubucco bourcierii. Next base: position 478,392 of record VWZE01013301.1, read on the forward strand.
AGAATGCTCTAACGTTACTGATTGCCAGCTTACTTGAAAATCTGGGTAAACCAGCTTAAATCACAGAATTCTTTAGGTTGAAATTCAGATTAAATACCCAAAAGCTGCTTCAACAAAGCTGAACAAAATAAAAATGACATGGCAACAAGCTTTAGTGTTATCATGGAAACAGAACACTTGATCAGGCTGTTATGCACTGCATACCGAGTTACATACACTGTAGCTTCCAAGAGTTGAAAACCAGAACTACCGTTAAGTAACCCTAAGGACGTATTTTTAGGTACACTCCTGTACTTCCAGCAATACTGTGATGTCTTGTTCTCTGGCATCCAAAACTAAGAGATTAACGCTACGATTATGACAGACCCGCAGGTTTATAGAAAAAGTAAGCTGAAGAAAGCACTATGAGTTTAAACAAGAATAGCCTAGACCTCTTAGCATGTGTCCCATCAGTACCTACTAAAACCATGAAGATGCTCAGGTCTTTAGGAACTAAAACACTGGCTATTTTTCTAAGTACACTACCTTAAGCAATTTCTTACTTGCTGCAAAAGTAAGCCTATTGTGGCACTTACATGCCTGATACACCATCATCAGCTTCAGAGGCAAGTGACAGCCCCAACCCAGGAACTATATACTTTTCTTCCCTAAAGGATGTCTTTTCCAAGGTTTTTTTACATACAGTAATAGCTAATTTGCACTCTCACAGCAATCCCTCAGGTTATGACATGTGAACAAGACAATTCTACTTTATTACTGGAACAGTTCTATCATGTAGTTTAACTGATTTTTACATCAATTGAAACTACTGGGTTACTGCAATTGCAAATCTGCATCAATAGTTTTCTTACATTAACAAGGGACACTTATCTAAGCTCTATTTTGCCAGTTCTTTGATAATATCTACACTTTGAAACGTCTGTTGCTAAAGACTGCAAGGAGCAGTAATCAACAGAACCCAACCTTACTGCTACAAAATTACAACTGTAAGACTTTAAATCCAATCCTGTAAATCAGCACATCTTGTTACAAAAAGCCATGACGAGTTTAGCTATGCAGTACTTAAACATCTTCACACGTCTGAAGTACTGAAATGTTAGATCTACCAAAAGAGTCAGTAACCTGTGTTACTTTAAGACCCCAGAAACACTCGGCAAGATCACATGTACACTGCAATGTTTGAACTCTGGTCTTGCACAGAAGTAAACAGTAAGAGTCCTATCCATACACAGATGATCATAAAAATGGAAGGTTAGGACAAAAGTATCCCTCCACATTTAGCATCTCCAAAAATTAAACCTGAGTTTGGTACCAATTACCATATAGAGAGATTAGACCTATGAACAGCAGATGTCCACCAAGCAACTCTGTTTTCCGCTATTGAGAAACCTGCACATTCTTTAGAGTTTGTCTATTTCTTGAAAGACGGCTGACATGTGAGGTTAAAGTGATTCAGGTTAAAGTGATCTCAAACTTCAAGAGAACCCGGGTGCCAAACAGACTCTACGTGAAGCTCATTATTTACTTCAAACACTCCACAAAACTGATTTTCACTATGTTTCACTTAAATTCAAGTACAAGATATAAAGGTCAATCCTCCCCTCTCACCCATGACCAACACTGGTCCAAGTATTTCCTGTTTCACGTGCCAGCATGCCAATTTCCTTCTGCAAGTACTCTTGTGAAGTTCCATAAAAATTCTTACAAAACTAAATTACATCTGCTTAATCATGCTCCCTAATTAAGAGAAAGTTGTGTAGAACATCCATTTACAGTGAAACTGTTGTGTGTTCATGTAGAACAGCTGGTTACTACAACTTCCATCTTACAGTCATTAGCAGAAAAACCATACTCCCAAAATATGTAACAACTCAGACTGGAAATTACAATGCTACTCAAAATGAAAGAGTCCATTTTGCTTCAGTTAGTTACTTAATGAGATACAGAAAATACTATGGCAGATAAAGAACTCAGAGATTGCAAACACAACCTGGTGAACAAAGTAAGACTACCATGCTACAAGCAGGAGATTATGTTGCAGTGCTTTGCACACAACAGTCTTGTCAAAGCCTCTGAAGTGTGTTCCTAGAGATGCAGAAGTAGGCCAAGACCCAGTTACAAGTGTTGCCAGAATCTCTCATACATACCCTGTTTTGAAGCTTCCCTGTTCCGCAAGTGAGGAGGAATATATCGGCCTTCTAAAGAAAAAGAAATGTTGCATTACAAAACTATAGTGTCGGCATCTGTGGAGTTACTAGTCTTTCCAACAACTTTTCCTATAGGAAAAAATACAAAACCCCACACAACTGTCTGCCTCAATCCTTAAAGACTCTTAGAGCCTCTTTAAACAAGACTCCTTTAATACAGCATTTAATATCCTCCCAGAGGACCAACACAGTGAAGATTAAGTTCTTGCATACTCATTTAGGTTAGATGTCTTGCTACTTCTTTGAGAAAATCATGTTCTTTACAGATATGAAAAGAGTTTGTCTTCCTAGAATTCATTTGAGCTTAACCTTGTGCAAGGTATTGAAGCATCTTAAGATTTTCACGTTGTTATTCAAGCACTGCCACTCACAGGACTATTGTTGCCCTTCCCCTTGAATTCAACCATCTCTATCAGCTCAGCTCAGATCAAACCAGAAGCCACACACAATTGCCTCTGAATAGCATTCTTCAGTTGCGATCCAGAAGTATCCATCTGTCTGCTACAACATAAATCAGAACGTCCCAGACAAACTGAATCTGAATTCCTCAAAGATTCTTCCCTCTTTTTCAGATACTTAAGCCTTGTATGTTAATTTTTTTATTCAGTAAATTAGCATTACTAGTTACCTATTAAGTTTTATCTTCAAACCTCTAGTTGGATGTTTGAGAAGAGTGTCATCACATTACTACTACCATTAGCGGCCTCAGTTGTTTTGACTACAGGCAACAGAAAACCTGGGACAGTACTCTTGACGCTAAGGTTGAAATTACTTGAATTTACACATGCCATGTCACCACTAACTTCAGCGCTCCTATCTTAAAGACAGCATTTTCAGAGCAGGCGTAACTAGTAGCCTCCTCAATTTCCTCACTTGCCTGTGGAAATCTTTGATTCATTAAAAAACTGTTCAAAGCATGTACTTACTGCTAGAAGAGCTTCCTTCACTCTGAGAGTCTGAGGAATTCAAGTCTAGACCAGAGAACTAAAGAGAAAATAAATATCAACATGTTATATTGTGAATTTACAGCAAAATACAAACGCCCCTTTTGGATATGAAGTGTTATGGGACATGGTTTAGCATCAGTCTCGGTAGAGCTAGATAATGGTTGAATTGTATTCAATGACCTTAAGTATCTTTTCCAAATGAAACAATTCTAAGAGCAGTGATTCCCGAAGTTACTGATGCCAAGAAATTGGTTTATAATCACAACTCTATTTGTGGTGAAGAGAACAAAACCCATAGTTAGCACTCAGGGCTATAAGCATCTTGAAGTGGTTATACCCACCAAAAAACATGCACCACGTGCACAGCAAGATCAGAAGAGTATTCCTACAACCACCAAATCAAGTATCATAGACTTCTGCTTTACACACTATGCACAGGTTAAACATTCATTTAAAACTACCTGTCAGTCACAGAAGTATATAGTGATTGACTTCAACGGCAATTTAATTTTTCTTCAGGTCTACAGAGATTGGAGCCAAAGAAAAAACAATTCGGCTGGGCACTACCAGCACGTGACCCAAACATTTTAGGTCAAACACAACACGGACTCCTTCGAGCAGGAAGGCAGTGGCAATTCACTAATCTTAAGCACAATTTATTTCAGCTGTCTGTCTGTGCGGCAAGACTAAAGACTGATCTGGGAAAATTAAGTTACCTTGGACATGCAATTTAATTTTCATGCAAGACTAAATGCACCAAAATGTACTCCACGATGACCTGGATCAACCCAAAGTAAATATCCCAATGCACTGTCCTTTTAGATGTTCACTTTTATGTGCTGTCATTTAGGATATTCGAGTTCTTGAAAAAGCCTCCCATGACAGCCTTTATATTCTTTTTAAGGCTACTGCACAAAACGTGATCTCTTTTCAGTCAATCCAAACAGCAACATGAGGCTAAAGAATAATTCTGATTTTACTGCCAACAAAAACCTTATACTAGGTAAACGTCCCTCTCCAGGGGCAATCAACAGAAGCGCTGCATAAATCTTCTCGCACTAAAGCCCCGCTGACTCCACCGTGGCGGCAACAGTTGCCAAAAATGTGATCTGGGATATGGCGCAGCGACGAAGCCCGGCGCGGCCGCCATCTCAGTGCGGCGGTGTAACCAGCACTGCGGGTTGGGATTTTCGGCGCAGCAGGGAGCAGCCGCAGCCTCCCAGCTAATCCGGCAGCCGGCACCCGTCACGTGCTAACTCGGG
>VWZE01013301.1:483991-505017 GCA_013396675.1 Eubucco bourcierii
CCCCCGCCCGCATTCCAGGGCCTGTCCCTCACCTGCTGGTCTAGACCGAGGGCATTTTCTACCGCCACATGACTCATAACGAGAGATCGTATCGGGCTATCCCGCTCCGCCTCGAGAAATTCAGATTCGTCTGGTTGGGGCCTTGCCGCTGCAGCCGCTCACCCACCACGAATCCCTTTCCTGACTGAGCTCCCCCCGCCTCGGCCCCGGCCTTTATATAATCCCCGCCTGCCCGGCGGCGCACGGTGACTTCAGCGCGCACGTTACCGCCCCTGCCTGAGAGTTCGCTTCCCCCTCCCCCTCCTGCCAGACGCTATCGCGAGAGAAACCGGCCGCGCTGCGCCGGCGAGGAAGGTTTATCGCGAGACTGGTGCTGGCATCCGCAGCTCAAACACACGGTGAAGGAGGGTCTGGAGGTGTCGCGAGACTTTGTGCGCCGGGCGCGCGAGGCACCCACTGGGTCTTCCAGGCTTTGCTGGCGGTACCGCGAGGTTTCCGTTCCTCTGGCGGCCTGCTCTCCGCCGGGGGAAAGTGGCTTCAGGATCTCGCGAGATTACGCGCCCCCCTCCCCGCCCCGTCTTCATCTATTGTTCGGCGTGCTCGCGAGAGTGCCCAGCCTGGCGCGCGACTAAGATGTCTCTAGAAGGAGTCAGATTCTAGGTCACGTGGGCGGTCCGGCTCGTGCCTGCCGCCATCTTGTGCGCTTCCGCCAGCGCAGTGGCGTAGCTTCTAATGGAGGTTTGGGGAGCGACGTAGGAGGACGCTAGATATGAGGTGTTGTGTGATCTGCCCGGCTTCGGCGTCATCTAGAGTGGGAACTGAAACTGTGGCCAACGGGGGAGGTGCTGGGGGCTGCTTCAGTTACAAATAAGCCTCTTGCTTAGCCACATTCCCACTCTGCCACCCGAAAGTACCCTTCACGGTGCCTTTGCACAGAAGGAACTCGGGCTCCTTACATTGCAGGCCTTACTACATCCTAGCACAAGTTTTGCGTGCTTCCTGAACCACCCAGTTTGGACCATCACAGCACAGCTCAACTTAAATGCAGACGTTAACTTAATGGCTCCAGCTGTATTTAAGGGGCTATTAAATTACATACTGTACCTGCTGTCCAGTAGCACATAACTGGCCTCTTACTGCAATATATTTGAGTTTGTGACCAACACTAGTTACAGATATCATTTATATTCTCAAAGCCACCTTTAGCCCTAATCAAATTTGAGATGCCAAAGGTCAGCCCTATTTTTCCTGAAGAGACAGTTTTACACAGCTATCCTGTTACATACACAAAAAGCCCCACCTTGGACTCAAGAACTCAGCTTTGCTTCTAGCTCATCAAATAATATGCATTAATCTACTTGTGACTTTTCAAAAAACAAGAACCACCCTCACAGCCTTCCACCACATCACAGCCTGCTGACACAGAAAATACTAGAGCCATTTCTTTAAATTTGGGTCAGTAAAAGTACTGGCAAACATGCTTAGAGGATCAGGATACCTCCAAGACTATTAAGTCACATGGAAAGGACATGGGGTTTAATTGTCCTTGATCCACACATTCCTTAATTTCCCCTCCTTGGGTTCCTGCCTTTCCCAACAACAAAGTATAATGAAAATTTGTACTCTAGAAAGAGAGGGAGATTAATTGCGGTATTTAAAAGCAAGACAAATCTTTTTCACTGTAGTCACACATAAACCCACCTATCTTTATCTAATTTTTTCCTCAACACAGAATTCATTCACGTAGCTGCTCTTAAAATTGAAGCTCTAGGACCAAAGTCTTTCAATCCCAGAAATTAAGCCCTACAAGATTTAAACACCCACAAACATATCCTTAAGTGAGCAGCACATACTCCTTCTCCCAGACAAACAAGGCAGTTCTGTACCATACTAGGTCTGTTATGAAACACAGCATTTACCATTCTTCTTCTGGTTTGGTCTTCCATAATGCTCCTTTAGCCAGCCACAGCCCTAGAGTCAAAGGTTTATAGTTGCATTTCTTCCCCAGGTGCACTTATTTTATTAAATGCATGCAGCTGTTTCCAGTAAGGTTGTCTGACAGAAATTTGGGGGGTTTGAGAGCAAATTTCAAACAAATCTTTTAATTCTTCATAATACTTTGTGGGTAGCTCTAAGTTATAAACAATTTTGCAATGTTTACATCTCTACAATATCTACAATGCTTTTGTTGAGAAAAGCAGTGTTTGGTGTAATTCATATGCACTAGGAAATTACATTAATAAAGCCTTTTCTGCTCTCCACCTTTTAGAAATAGCACAGTAATTTATTTCCTTATCCTACAGTTAGGAAAGGTAGTGGGCCCTCATGCCTCACTGACAGGTTAGTAGGGAGTCCCCTGTGTGTCACACTGGCAGTGTGCTTCAAGGTAGTCTGCTGATGGCAGAGCAAATTACAGAGTTGGAGTCTTCTGCTGCAGGCACAGAAGAACTCTATTGTTTGGGGAAGTCACTTTTCCCTTTATTACTGTTACCATCTGCTTTAGCAGGACTATGTATTCTCGGTTTCACTTTTTGTTTTGTTGACTCAGAAGACAATTTTCTGGAGGAAGTTGAGCAGCTAATGAGTACTTGAGTCAAGCATTAACTAACACTGGAGTCCTCACAAATCCTGGGTACTAAGTCAGTTAGGACAAGGAGCAATGGACATAAGCTGCAGCACAGGACGTTCCACCCCAACACAAGGGGCCTTGACTGCAAGGATCACAGAGCACTGGAACAGGCTCCCCAGAGAGACTGTAGAGTCTCCTTCTCTGGAGACTTTCAAGGCCTGTCTGGATGCATTCCTCTGTGACCTGAGCCAGATCGCATGGTCCTGCTGGAACAGGCTCCCCAGAGAGATTGTGGAGTCTCCTTCTCTGGAGACTTTCAAGGCCTGTCTGGATGCATTCCTCTGTGACCTGAGCCAGATCACATGGTCCTGCTCTGGCAGGAGGGTCACACTTGATGATCTCTTTGGGTCCTTTCCAACGCCTGACATCCTGTGATCCTGTAAGTTTTTGCTGATGGTACAACAAAACTGCTTAAAACCTTACACTTTTGGGTGCTTGGATGTTCAGTTCTTAAATCCTAGTAGGATTCCCAAATTTGCCTCATCTGGTAGGCTTTCTGAAAGGGTGCACTGTTAGCCTCAAAATAGCTTGAGAGACAGCTTTCTGATTATTGATAAGAGAGCTGTTGTGCATTAGGAAAGCAGTATCCCGACTGCCAGCAAGCACCGCGTGCAGGCTGTAAAATTCACAGAATCACAGAAACATTCAGGTTGGAAAAGACCCTCAGGATAACCAAGTCCAACCAATAACCCTGTTCTACAAGGTTCACCCTAAACCATGTCCCCAAGCACCACATCACTGTGTAGAAAGTTGTTAGCTGCCTTTTAGAATATTTTTATTCTAAGCTGATACACTGGCCTTGTATATTCGAGTTTCCTTATCTGCTTTGAGAAGCCATCAGCAGGTCATATGATACTAGCCATCTTAACAAGCACAACTGTGGGCTTACTTCTAAGGGAAGAAGGTAAGGCAACTCTCACTCAGGCCCTGCAATCCAAAGCGTGGTAAGAAAATAAATCCTAGCAGGGATGTAATTCTCAGGTTGCAGTACTGAAAACTATAGAGCTAGCTATGAGACTTAAGATAGGATACCACACATTTGTGATCCTTTCATATTGCAGGGCAGTAAAAAAAATAGAAAGTTAATGTTGCCCAGCCACAAATTAGACTTGAAAAAGGCAATTGTGTGTATCTCTGAGTAAAATCGGACGTCTGTCTTTAGCAGCAGAAATTTTAAATGCTGTATCTAATCAGTTCCCAAATTTCTGGGGATATTTTTAGGCATCAAAAAGCAGTGTCTTACTGATCAGGAGGAATAACATGAAAAGAAGAACCATCTGCAAACACTGATACACTGTTACTGAAGTCTTCACTACAAGGTCTGCATGTCCTTACAGCAGCAGCCACAAAACTCTTTGGACCAATGGATAACATTAATGTAAATTAAGGCAATTTATGTGGCAGAAAAAAATGTTTAAAACCACCACATTTTTAAAGCTGTCACCCTGCTTTTAACATCCAAACAAAACCAGGCTTATTGCATTGGATAGCCTTCCCAAGTTCCTCACATCTGGGAGGCTGTCATTCTTCAGACCTTTCTCTTAGCAGCACTACTGTTGTAGGCAGTTCCCAGCACTTGCCATTTGTTCCTGTCCTCAAGATGCCCCCTTGGCTGTCACATTCTAGCTGTTAGTGATGCCAGTCCATGCAGTGAATGAAGGAACTGATCTGAGTTTAAAATAACCCTGTCTGTTTGTAGGGAAAGGAAAAAAAAAAAACAAAAACCCAATTGCCTAAGTCAACTCTCTGCCCAGAGAAATGCCTGTGGGATACTGATTCATAGTCAACGAGGTTCTTCAATTTAGTATTTCCCACTAAACATGCCTTAGTGTGCAAGCCAAAGCCAGTGCACTTAAACCAGGTAGTTCTGTCACTGGCATTGCCAGTTTACATGGTCCCTAACCTTACTCTGCTCATTTCAGCCTCTCAAATAAACTGGTGGGGAGAGGATGTTATTTTTTCGCCTGGATGAGTCCTTCAGTCTGGTTGAGGTGGCTACCAAAATGCCTGTGCCGGTCCAACAAGGGCAGGGCAGTGCAGCTAGCCCTGGGCAGGGGAGACAGAGCCTGGAGCTGCTGCAGTCAGCACTGCTCTTGAAAAACCTTCTGCAGAGTAACAGCACTCCGTTTTCTCCAGGTGGGAAGAGGCAGAACAGGAGAGCACAGGATGCACACCCACATTTTCTCAGGGCAGGAATCAGCTGGGGTGCTCATTACACAAACCATGGAACCCAATGGGGAATCTCAGGAAAATCTGGGCAAAGTTTTCTGCTGCCTGTAGAATCACATTCGTTGTTTTAGCTCAAATGTGCACAGATGGTTTTCTGGTTTGGGTCCTTTTGTCTCTGTTCTGGTATTAATCTAAGGATTAAATTGTACCTGGACAACATTTGAAAGAATATTTACAGAATTTTCCACTATGCTGCAACACATTTTAGTGCCTATACTGAATACACCTCTATCCAAAGTCTTAGAGAGGACAATATGCCTTTAACTTACATGAAGAATTAAAAGGCAATCTGCTTAAGAGCTTCTCTGTTCTTTGGCTAGGGCATTGCCACCCAAGCCTTGCTGGCTCCCCTTGTCTTATTTCTGCATGCTGTCAGACTGGTAGAGGCTGATAGAACCTATATAATTGATTGGAGAGGCCTTGATGAAGAGCGGATTCATGATGATTCTCTGATAAGGTATCTGGAGCATTTTTTAAAACTTCAAAGATGTTCACATCACGTCCTGAAAAGCCACCAAAAATACTGTTTACAGAAAACAGAGAGTCTTTACAGAAAGGAGAGACAGAACCAGATTTTTTTATAAGCTAAGGCTTTAGGATAGGGATACACAGAGAGGATTTGGCCATTTCAGACATTTTCACTCGAGTCCTTTTTTTTAATTAAGCTTGGGGTTGGTTTTGTTTTCTGCAATGATTCAGCGACAACATCAAGTAGTCACCAGCTTCTGTGGAAATGGAGGAAGTACAAATATATTTTTGTTCTTTTTCTGTTAAACACGGTGAAGAGTGAGACAATGAATTTTACATAGGAGATAGTTGTTAAACTGGGGTCAGGGCCCACCAGCTAGGGACCTGAGTGTCACCCAATGGTGACACTGAAATGGCAGCAGAAGGGAACAAGAATATGGGTAAAGGGCTGGGAGAAAAAAAAAAAAACTGGTTAGTTTTAGCTCTCTCCTGTAGGTAAATAGTTCCTAATGGCACTCTCCTCCTATGTGTCTCTTGATTGCATCTTTAAGTAAGTTCCTTTTTGAGGTAAGAGTAAGCAGACTACCAAAGATACGCCCATGCTGTTTGCTATGAGCCTACAATGTTACATGCTTGACCCAAGAAAGGACTGGCTTGGTGTCTTATGAGGGCTGCTTCACTTACCTGGGCCCAGAGTGAGTGTAGTACTGTATCCTTACCTGCTGCCTTACCTTCCCTCTCTCCTAGCTGAGCCCCTGTATGCACAGCTGCTGAAATTACTGACCTGTGGTCTGAAGAGAGCTATGCTCAGCCCAGTCTAGCAGGGAGTGCTGCTGTTACTGGCTAATACCCAGACCAGATCCAGACGAAATATTCACCCCTTCACTTCCAGCCTCTGGCCCGTGTCACAGCTAAATATCCCTGCTATGCCACTCTACTGTTCACCTCTCTTGGCTATGGAGGATTTTCCCCCAACACACTGCACATATGGGATGGGGCAGATATGTCCTGTGGTTTCAAGGAACAGCCTTGGCAGCCCTCTGCCCTCTTGTGTCAACGGGTTTGACTTCTGCTGTCAGATGTGAACACCTGGCAAGCTTTGACTTTTGCAGAAGGTGGTTGTGCAATGTGGTGTGGCTGCCAGGAGTGTTTGGGTTAAGCAGCAGTGGCCTCAGCTATCTGAAGAATGCCCGTGGATGCTAGTACTCCTTATTAAGCGAGAGAGATATTTTTAAGTATTAAATATTGTTACTGAGAAGCAGTACTGAGTGCTTCAGCTTGTGCACAGTCAGACCATACTATTTTTTCTTCTGTGGCTCAGATTTGTAGAGGATAAAGAGAGGGTGGGTTTCAAACAAAATGGCAAGGGTTGTTGTCCTTAGTGGAAGGACAAAAAGAAAAAAAGATTAAAGTTCTGTGAACAATGAAAGTTCTGAGTTGGGCTCTTTTTTTTTTTTTTTTTTCATCCTTACTAGCTTGGATTTTAAAAACCTTAGTCACTTTTATCTCTCTGCATTCAGATCTCTCCATCATCCCCACTGGACTCCAAATTACATTGCCTCCCTCTCTCACTCTCCTAGTTTATGCACTGCTTTGTCTTCCCAAATGCTCTTCTCTATGTTCAAATTATATTAAGGGCTTGCCTGCACAGGAAAGTTGCACTACAATTAATTTGCAGTTTGCTTTAAAGAAATTATGTTAAACCTGGGCAAAAGGCCATGTGAATACCCTGGTATTCCTCTACAGGAATACAAATGGCTTATTTCGGGTTAGATCAGGTCAGTTAGGAACAGGAAGAACTTGCAAAGCAATCAATTTCCTACACCAGAACAAAGACAGACCAGCAGCTTCTGCAGATTGTGTTCTCCAAATGAGAAGAAAGGTTGGGGGCATGGTCTTGACCTCAGCAGACGCCACAATCTGCTGGACAGAGCTAACAAACCATGAGTTAGCTAGTCCCACCTCTGCCACCATTAAGTACTGGCAAGTGCTGTGAAGCAGGCTGTTTCACACTGCAGCAGCTGCCTTTTTCCTACCCAAGGCAGTCTGGTCCACACACTTACAGAGCAGAAGTAGACACTGCTGCCTCTCTGTGTGGTAGTGGCTTCCACTGCATTCCTACAGGTATTAAAAACTAGTCCTTTGCCAAAAAATTACAGTATGTTCTTGCTCAGAAGTCCTTTGTATCTGTCTGCTGCCCCTCTTTGAACACTGCATCAATCCCTGGCATTAACTGTATTGATTTACAAGCAGGTTGTAATTTTATGAGTGTGCATTTCTCTGGTAGACAAGCTCAGAGTAACAAAAGGTGAAGACAAAAGAAGAGAGGCTTGTAGCAGCAAGAAGACATTTTGAGTGCTGTGCATTCTCGTTGTGAACTGGTTTGAACTGGTAAGCTAGTAATTACCTAAATCCAAACAGGCACCTCATCAAGATGGCTCCTACATTAAGCAGCATTAGTATTATACTTTGGAGAAGACACTAATGCTTCTTACTTTCGTTTCTGTAAACCTTTTGCAGTTACCATTTCTGAGGGCCAAATGTAACTTTTATGTCCCATTAGAGTCTGCTTTGAAAAATCACTTAGAGAGTTACTGACCAAATACTAGAGAGATGACAACTCAGAAATGCCTATGGGATTGTCAGGGTTATGAGGTCACCACCATCCCTGACTGCCCTATGTCAGCCTCCCAGGGCTTCCTCTACCTGCCCACAGCCCAGGACCTCATATCACCTCCCTGCAGCTGTCAGCCTCTGCCCCAGTGATGCCACAACAGCTGCTCTTCAGTGCCCTGTAGCCTTGCCTTGCCTGGCCATGGGCCCTGCTAAGCCCACCAGCCCATGGGCTGGCTCAGCCTTGGCTGTCCCCGAGCTGAGGAGGTGCCCAGTGCCTGGGACTGAGGCTGTCCTTGTACCCCCATCTGCTCCTGCCTGGGGAGTGAGACAGGCCTAGGCTGCCAGGCTCAGCTCTGATGTCCTGGAGAACCTCTGCAGTCACCACTCCCAAGGTGGCTGCTACCATTGTTATGCCCTGCTTGGGAACTAAAAGATCTACATCCTGAAGCCTGAGGGACAAATGAGCCAAACCCAATACTTGTGTTCAGAAAAAGGGGGAAGAAGCCCCACCTTCCCAGATCACCCACCCTGGCTGCTGAGTGTTGATTAGGTCCGTCCCTTGGCCGGTGAAGGATCTCCAACAGAAACAAGGGAATGGAAGTGGTGCGGGGACTTGTAATACAAAGGTTCATATAGTTGTGAATGAAGGAGTGGGAAGGCCTGGGTGTCGAGGCACCAACCAGGCACATTGGGCTGAGGAAAGGCTCTCTGAATAGCCTGTCTTCAAAACACACAGATTAGCAGGTCATCACGGCAACAGGGCATCTACTTGCTCTTTTACAAGATGCTGGGATCTAGAGACAAAGTGATTAGTCCTGGTGACTATCAGAGTTGGGACAGGATGGAGATACTGCCAGTTCCAAAAAAGCTATCCAAGCCCTATGCATGGTCACTAACCCAAGAATAACCCAGAAGACATGAGGAGGATATGATAGTTGTCATCCCTTGTTCTCTGTGGCATCTCAACAGATTCTGGTCCTGTTGTCTGAGTACAATCTTCATGTTGATTTTGGATGGATGGCTTAAATATGCTGACTTGGTGCCTGATGGTTGCGCTTTTGAGTGTGAGAATGTGGCTGAGTGAAACCCACTTTGTTTCAGTTTTGATTTTAAATGCAATCGCTGTTTTCCTCTCCCCACCCTCCCACCACCACTGCTGATGTTTTCTACATCTTTGACACAGTGTTAGAACAGGGTTTCCTACAGAGGAATAAGGAGTAGTAAATAGAGCACTTAGCTGCATAATCTTCCAGTCATATCTCTTGTGATGGCAGCAGAAAAACACAAAAAAGTCAGGAGAAAAGTGATTTTTTTTTTTTTCATAGACAGGCTCTTCAAAGACCACACTTTCCCCTCTTGCTTGTTTTGGTCAGCAATGTAGCTGGAGCTCTGGCCCACTCCCTTGTAAAGCTCAGGTTTCATTTTGCACATTGCAACTTTCCCACTTAAATTATATAAGGTGAAGGGGGGTTGAGTCATCTAGTCCATCACCCTGCTTTAAGGCTAAATACATCTGTTCACTGTAGGTGGATGATCATCAGACTGGATCTGCGGGACACCAGCTGCATTCCAGACCTGAGGGAGCGCTCCCAACCTTGATGGCAACTGGCCTGTCCTAAGAGACAGGGCACCAAGCTGTCTTCCTGTCACCACAGCCACTGTTCCTCAGCTGTGAGGGAGGAACCCCTGCTTCATGCTGACACTGAAAAGCTGCTTATCAAGTCAAGTGCTCCCAGCTCCTTTCAGACATCCACAGCAGAGTGGAATCGTAACCCTCCCACCCCTTTCAAAGGCAGCTCGCTGAATGCCTGCAGTGAAGCAGTTTCTCTGTGAGACAGCAGCTCCTGTTGACGTCCCTGTTGTCTAAAAGGTGCTGCTGCTGTTCAGCTTCAAGTGGCTGCATGGCTTGTAGTTGCATGCCACCTCACTTTGGAGGAACTTAAGTCTCCTTGTATTATAATCTCATTGCTTTTTAGGCTATCCACAATAAACAGGGAAAATAGTTTATTTCCCTCATCTTTGCACTTGCTTTGTATGCATTTGCATGCTCCTATTTTGCCTCTCCCCAGACTTCACTTCTTGAAACTAAATTATTTTTCATTTTGCCTTATAGCTCAGCATATAACATTTAAATGAATAGAGTGTTCATGGAATGATCTGGACTAACAGGCATGGAAATGGAGACTTCTGTCTTCACAGATTAGATACCACAGTGGTAGGAGCAGTGAGAACTCCATACCTAACTTGTGATCTGGAACATCTCTAGAGGCAAGAAGATAATGGAGTGATGAAATTTAGCTAAGTGCTTCAGATTTCCGCTTCTATCAGTAGCCTCTAGGCTGTTTCAGGCTGCTAGGATTAATTTATGCCAGATGTTGTAGTGTTTTTGTGATACAACAAAAAATTGCAATAACAACCAACTCATTTCACATAACTTACCAGCCTTGTGAAGGCAGAGCATTCAGGTAGGTTTCATCTAATCAGCTGTGGTTGGTTACATGGAAGGCTCCCCAGCCAAACTCAACACCTCAGGCTCCTGTTACAGCTGCAGAGGAGAAAAAAGACACTATGAGGTCATGAATTATCTCATCCTAAGGTAAATATTTTTAAAAGATCAGATAAGACATATCTTTACAGTGCCTATGGGGTAACAGGCTTAGATGAAGGGATAGAAACTGCAGACATGTACAATTAGCTGATCTGAAAGTCACCTGTGGAGTCCATCAGACTGGTGATGTACAAGTCAAAAGCCCCAGTTCCTGGGACATTTCCAGAGGACATTTTCTGCCTTCTTAAATTTACAGCCACCTCAGAACAGCCAGATGTGATGGCTGCAGAGTGTCATATGAGGGCTGTCTTCCACCAAATGGCTAAATATAATTACTGACTTTCAAAATAAAATATAATTCTTTTTTTTTTTTTAGTNATTTTTTTTTTTTTTCAGAACAGGAATAGTTGGGTTTTCACTTTTGTTTATACCAGCATCTGGAGTTGGAAAAGCAAACGCTTGGCTTAGGAAGCATGGATGTCCATCTTGGCCAAAATAATTACATTCTGCAGAAGGGGATTTTTATGTTGATTCATCTGGTGCAGTTCATCAGTAATGATTTATCTTGCAGAACCTTGGGGAAATACATACTTCAAAATCTTTTTTACTACCATAGAATTTTCTACCCCTCTCCTCTTCCACTCATTCCTTAGCTAATAGCTTGTAAGTAAGAAAAAAGGTTCTCTTGGTACTGTAGCACATCACTGACCCACTTCAGTGCAAATGCACACATAACCACTTGTTTGTTTGTACTTCTGCAGGTGTCTCTGCTGTGCAAATACAGGCTGTGGTTAAAGTTTCATAATGGAAAATCTGACAGGCAGTTAATTAATCCATGAGTCATATTTCGTAATAGCCTAAAGGTCCCTGATGTTCAACCTTCATTTGATACCCTTGCCATCAGGGAGTTATACATAACCCATCTGAAGAACATTCTTTATATAGATGACTGCACGCTGCCCTTTAATACCTGCAAGAATGGGCACTGCAGTTACTGAACCAGGGAAGTTTTCTGTCTCCGCTTCCACCCCTCTCTCACTGTGAGGTTTTTTGCAGGGCTGCAGAGGTGCACTGCAGGGAACTCACCTGATGAATGATGACAGTGCAAATCTCTTTGCTTATTTTAAGGCCCCTATAGGGTCTAGCTGAAAGGTGTAGTGGTGGAGAGCTTTTTTTTTTTTTTTTTTTATTCTACTCACCCCAAACCTTCCAAAGAGGTTTCTGATTTCAGTTCTAGGAATAAAAGTAGCAGTGGAACTACCAGTACTAACAGAGCTCTGCCGATTTCACCTGTGTGTGGCTCACTTCTGCTTGAGGCAAGCCAGACTTACAGAGGAAGACATCCTTTTGTCAGAGTATCCCAAACAGAAATCACAGCATTGCTGACACCAGCAGAGTTGAGATAGCATTAGCAACACCAAGGAGGACTTCATATGGAGAGGGTTCATCTAGAGTGTCTACTCTAGCCAGTGGATGAAAAATCAACACGTTGCTTATCAGGGCATCATAACATTGTTGTCTTTTGGGAGTTCTCGAGTCCTCCCTCAAAGGCAGTGAAGGACGTTGGCATTGCTGCTGTTTTCAAAGCCAAAATAAGGCGCACAAGTGACTCCACTAACTGCATGTGAAGTTTACATTCTATGACTCATTGTAATAAAGAAACCTAAACAAAATCCCAGCGTGTCATTAAAGCTGGAATATATTTTCCATAACAAATTCTTTTAGGTTTAGTTTGGCTTCTTTTTCACAGCTGTGGAAAAGCAGAATATCTCAGGGATGTTAACTCTTTGCTGTTGCAGGATAGAACTTTGGGACTGAGTTTGAATACCATCTTATTTTTTGACACACTGTGGCACAACTTTTATAGCAGTGCCAAATGCTAAAGAACAATGAGAGCAGCTGAGAAGGCAAATGGAAAGAAGAAACTGGAGGAGAAGAGCTGTGTCCCATACCTCAATTTAGGCTGTCTTTTTAAGAAACTCTGCCATTGCCAAATAACTATTTTATAATTGTGTCTTAAGATACCAGCAGATACCATGAGTAATGTACATGTAGCATGTGAGTTGCCTGCTTTATATGGAAAAATGCATAGTGAGAGCCTGGCACAGCAGGAGAGGGAAGATGTCTGGTCTGACTGTAGTCACCAGTGAGTAGGTTAGTCATCCTGCTGAGTCAACAGGACACACAAGCATCTCTAAAAGGTTCTTCTGCCTACTTGTTGTCTAACCTTAGACAGCTAGTTATGTGCTATGAGCCTGTAATGATTGGTTCATATGCATGTATATTTATGCATTAAATTATCTTGCAGGGCTGATCTGGATTACTAGATCCAAGCCTCTTCATCTGGAGTAAATTTGATGTTAGACTGGGCAATGGTTGGTTTTAGGGCTTTCCTTGCACCCCTTCTCAAGCAAATGCAGGAGGTGAGAAAAGGACAAAGATCCCAGCCAGACTGATGTCTGTAAAACTCCAGCATCAGAAGCAAGGCAGCAGTGTTGGAATTCTGATAAGTACGTTCCTGAAAAGGGTCTGGGAGAAGTGAAAGGATTATGAAGCAGATGAATTCACCCCTCTGCCAGTAGTCCTACCTGTTCACTCACCTCTGACTTAGAATCATAGAATCCGGGCTGGGAGGGACCTCCAACCCCCCCCTGCAGTCAGCAGCACTTCCACTCACGTAAGAGCAGATTCTTTGGTGGTATTTTAGTGGTGTGAATTCCCACTTACCAGGACTTGGTAATAGTTAACACCCCTTATTTACACAGGTCTGCCTCTAAAATATTCTATCTAGTAGGTCACAAATTTCTAGGTATCTAGAGTGTCTTCCAAAGAACAGGAAGAGCTAGAGTTTTTTCCATCTTCACAGTCAGCTTTCCAAAAGTCATCACCAAGAGCTGGATAAACATGCAGCTGTCATTCTCACACTCCAGACAAAATGACAATATAGCTAGAATAAGAAATTTCATCAGAGGGTTGTTGTATGACTAGTACTGAGGTAAATCTGTCAGAAACAGTGTAGCTTAAACTCTAGCAGCTTTAAATTTGAGGACTTTCAACTGCTACCTTGTTCCACCATTTCAGGCCACAACCTTGCAGTGTCATCTTTACTAAAAAATTTTTGTGGCTGTCATTTAGGGTGCCTGAAGGAGAAAGGGCCCAGCTACATGAATGCCAGTGGCAGGGTAGGGCTGTTCAAACAAAGGTGATATAATGTGTTACAGAAACGTACAATTCTTGTCTGATGATCTGAGGAACTCCTCTCCCAGTTTAGCCTGCAGTACCTACCAAAGTCAGTGTAACCATCTCCAGCAACTTATCCTGCCACTGGATCATGATATTCAAAACAAACTTTTGTTTTAAAGTGCCAAGACAGAGGAACTCTATTGTAAGACTGTTCCACAACATGCTGCTCTCTTGCTTTAGCTGTACTTTTGTCTTTTAAAAAATATTTTTTTTCTTTTTAAATGTGTTCTTGATATCAAAAGAGCTTTGGTTTGGTTTGTTTTTTCTGTCTTTCTTCTCTTTACTTGCTGTAATTAAATGCTAGGTTACAGGGATATCATTACCTGACAGTTTCTCTCTTTTCCAAAGAATGTCTGGAAGTGAAAATGAACAAAAGAATATATATACTTTTCCAGTTCTTTGTTTAGCTCCCCTGACTTATTTTGGCTTTGATGGTGCTTTTTGAGCTCTCAGTTTCACCGCTTCCTCTTTTTCTGTTTCCCTAAACTTGAGTGGAGTCTTTGATGCTGCAGCAGGACAAGGTAAAGCATAGGGAAGAAACCCTAAACTGCTGTGACAAAAGGACAGGCATTGCCCATGGGATTCATGCACTGAAACATCTTTAAAATTCTTCTGACAAACTGGGTAGTTGGGAGTTGACAGTATCATCTTAAGAACAGCTTCTGTTAAGAAATCCTACTTGGTCTCATCACCAAGTTTTGGCTAAGCACAAGAGTTAATGACTTTTTTGAAATGAAGAACATTTCTAAAGACAAAAATAGCTAGTACTGAAATCTCTCTCAGTCAGTATTTACAATTTCTGTGGTCCCTTATCCAAAATTATAATGATTACTGCCATACCAGCAGAACTTACCACTTTGTGGGTTTGTCTTTAATGCTGTAATGAAATCCAGGATGATTTTCATGGTCCCAGAATGATTTGTAATTCTTGTGAGATGTCTGTCTTTTAAGTGGCTCTACATGAGGTATAATCTTCATTGACCTAAGTATGCAGACACTTTTTATATCATAGAGTCATGTAATGCCTTAGGTTGGAAGAGACTTCAGAGATCATCTACTCCAGCTTCCCTACCATGGGGAGGGATGCCTCACTACTAGATGTGGCTGCTCAAAACCTCATCTAATCTGGCCTTGAACACCCCTAGGAAGGAGGCATCTACAACTTCCCTGGGCAACCTATTCCAGAGTCTCACCACCCTCACAATGAAGAACTTCTTCCTGAGATCCAGTCTAAACCTACTCTCCCTCAGCTTAAAACTATTCCCCTTTGCCCTACTGCTAGACACCCTTATGAAAAGTACCTTCCCAGCCTTCCTGTGGGATTCCCTTAGGTATTGGAAGGCAGCTATAATATTACTTACTAATGTTTTCATCAAGGAGCATATACCTCTGGCATTATTTCAGCCTGACGTGTATAGGTAAAAGTACATTTTTCCCAGCCTTTCTCAAGATTTTATAATGTGTTTAAGTAATTTATAAGTAAAACTCTCTTTTTCTTCTGCCAATATGCCTCCCAATAGCTTGCCTCTGTTAGTCCTTCTAGAAGTGTTAGAGACATGCCCTTTAACAGTCTTTCCTCCAGCATGACATTCTCCATTTCAGGTGACATAGGCTGGGGACTCTCCAGTGACTCCCTAGCATTCCCAGAGCTGAACGGTCCAAAGATCAAAACCTTTTTGTTCTTAAATACCGGTCATTATGTAGTGAAACCCTCACAATTTGATCTCCTACTTGTTCTCCATAGGTTTTGGAGGGGTAGATATACCACACTATGCAATAAGACTAGACTGGCATCATTCATGTACTTGACAGGGCAGACAATGTGTTATAACAATAGTCAGTGAGGGGTGGTTATGTGGCAATGGGTAGAGTAAACACCCAAAGTTGTGAATTTCTTTATGTTGGAAACTCAGCTGTTTTTGAAGGCTGAAGTTTCATTAACATGGTTCCTCTATGGAAAAGTTTCTGCAGCACAGAAATGTTTAACTTGTCCTTAGAAGTTTTCTTCTGGGAAAAAAAAGTTTTCATATAAGGTGTTTTGAGTCTTGAACCTGCCTGTGCCTAGTAGTATTAATGACCTGGGGCAGGGAATGTTTGTATAGGACTGAGCACCATGACAGCACTTAGTAAATAATGAAATAAATCACAGGCTTGCTTTCTGTTTAAATACTGTGTTTGTCTTCTGTGGGTACATCTTCTGGATCATGCTCAGCAACCTCATGTGGATGAAACTGCATACGGTGCAGGTTTTATTCCACATCCTTGAATATATGGCACCAGCACAGACAATGCACTGCCTAACAAATAAAAGCATAGTCCCTCATACAAACCCTTTAAAAAAAGACAAAGGCCTTGGAACCTACAACACACACACACACACAAATATCCACCAGGGTCTTAATTTTTATACAAATACTCAGATAGAAAAGGAAAGAAGTTAGTATGTCCAAATCAACAACTACAGCACACAGGAACCATTAGAGTCCAAATTCTCTGCCCCATTTCAGACTTCTGGGTGTGCACTGAAAAGACCAAGGCTGGGAAGTTACTCTGGCTGCTGTGGAGGGGATGTCCAACTGTATGAAAGCCAACACAGAATTAGCAGTGTGAAGAAAATGCACACTAGTTAACTGTTTTAAAGCACTGAGCGGAGAGAAATTGGGAAGATAAAAGAGTTACTGAGCCTTGCAGGCCCACACACAGGTGCAGAAGCTGGGGACACACACACACATCTGCTGTAGAGGGGACCTGTGTGTTTCCCCTCAGAACAGCCTGAAAGCTTCCCAAGAATCTCAGCACTTAAGATGTGCCTCTGAGACATTACACCGCAGTTGACTGTGCCTTGCTCACATATGTTTTCAGTAGAAACATTTAAAATCACTTCAAGATTGAGGCACATAGATGTTAAACTTTGAGCATAAGCTGAAGAACAAATAGAGCTATGCCAAATTGGTTTCTGGTACAGCCTGACAAAATACTCAAGGTGCCACGTAATCCCAAGTGGTCCCATAAGAACCTCCAGTGTCATCTGTGTAATCTGCTACTACTAAATCAGTCTTAGTTTGTAGCTGAAGTCAATACATTTGCAATCTGATTTAATGCTGAAACACTTTATGGCTAAATTCACTGTATTTTATGGTTTTGTGATATCTGTACTTGTCTGTTTTAAATATAAGCCAAAACAATCCCTATAAATGTGTAAAGTACTTGTGAATTTATTATGGAATAGTAATATTAAACAGAAGATTTGTAACATTTGTCTATATCTACATTGCTGCAGAATGAGCTGCACTAAAGGGCCTTGAGCTGGTCTAGAAAACAATAAACGGAAAAATGTAATGACCATCAAATGGGGAGTTAAGCTATTGTAAACTGAAGCCTCTGCCAACACCAGACAAAACCAGATTAAAGTTAAAATCTCCTGATGGTTCTGGAAGAGAAGCTAAAATCTGCTTCTACCACTGTGAAATGACAGCAACCAGAGGTAAATGGGAAGGGATCAAGACGTAGTGGAGTGAGAGGCAAAATGTAAAGACCATCGGGATGAAAGGTGAATTCGCCATCACAGGCATCACCAAATGAAGGCTGCATGCCCTGTGAGTTTTGTTAGTCTTCTTGATAGTCCATCATAAGGTCCAGCAGAGGGTTTCTTGGTCAGAGTTATGCAGAAGGCCAAGGTGAAAGGACAGTCTGGATGGTTTAGAATGTGCAGCTGGAGTTTCAACGCTGTCTGCGATTTGCTTTATGACAGTAGTTGTAGCAGTATTGAAGGCTTAACGAGTGAGTAGTAGCATGCTGGCAGCACTGCAGGTGCAGCAGGACAAGGTACATGTGCACTCACTGCTTCACACATCCCCCCCATACCAGCAGTGATTTCTGCTGCTTGTGTTAATGGTAGGAGCAACACAAATGTGACTGCTTGCCATGGGGTTGACCAGCAGACAGGCAGTCTACATGAATGGTAGTTGTGGGGGCACAGAATTGAGGAGCCGAAGGTACTGTCTTTAAAGAAATCTCTGTGGAAGGGAAAAAAGGGAGATACCATTCTGCGTGTCTGGGCTAGTGCGAATTCATCAGGCTCCGTGTTTGAATGGGAGCCAAATAGACTGTACAAGTAACTCCTGTTTGCTGTGCCTGACCTAAATCCAAGTGCTGCTTTGTCAGGTTTTGTCCAACACATGTTCTGTCTCCCTACTGTGTGGTAACGCTGCTGGAGACTGGGTGTTAGCACTGGAAACCTGATGATTCAGACACAGAAGTATGAAGGCTGCATTGCAGCAATGTGGAGGAAGCAGGGACATGTAACCTTATCATGTGTTTTTGGTAGTCAGATGTTTCAGTTCATATTAAAAGAGTTCTTATTTGGGAAATTTCAAAGGAGTAACTGTAGACATGCTACATGGCAGTGAAGCCCCTGCAAGCAACCCATTTCTCTGCTAACAGTGTTTGTGGGGATGTGTCTTCTTTGTTTGTTCATTAAATAGTAAATTTTGCAGGATCAACATCTATGAGAGCCCAGCTGTGCAACCCCACTGCTCTCCATTCCCTGGCAACAGTCCTCCAGTGAGAATGTACAGCCAGCCCAAGTCCTCAAACTGCCCCTGAATCCTTCCTCATCTTCAGCCTCACTGGTCTGGAGAAGACAGAAGTATTACACAAAAGGCATTAGGGTGGTGAGATAGGCATTAAGTAAGAATTACACTCAAAAAGAAGACTGACAGCTCTTTTTTGATACCTGCCCCTGGCTAGGGCATGAGAGAAGTGCCTTGGGAGGATATCTGTATGAACACTGAATCTCACTCACCACTGATGCGCTCTACAGAGGATGCCAAGGTCCTTTCCTGAGTAGAAGAGCAGCAGGTGAGCCTGGTGTTGAAGGCAGAGAGGACGATGGGTATCATCAGTGAGAGATGAGAAGGCATCAGGCAATTGAGGTTGCTGCAATGTAGGTTCACTATGACCTGGCACCTGAGATTTTTTCCAGGCAGTGAAGGTGTTAAGTGCCTTTACTATTTCAAAGACCTACGTTTAAAGCCTAAACAAACAGTTAAATAAAAAGTAATTAGTAAGCAGTAATGAGATGAAAAGAAAATCCACAAGCCAAAATAGGGATGACAACAGGTAGCAGGGAGGGGAGATAAAAACACTTTTGGTCTAATTAGGTGGCAAATGAAGTTCTGTAACTAGATTCTATTGTGCCTTTCTGCCTTAGTAGCAGAAAGGAGCTTCTCTAGTCCCCTGGTGGGCAAGAGGTGTAATTGAGACTAAGAACCTCTTTCCAGTTTAAATGTTTGCATTTGCTATTTATTTCTTAAAGTGTTCTAGTTTAGCCTGTTCCCTGTGTGTATAAGTATCCAAACCATATGTTTCAAGCATTGTAAATAAGCAAGGTGTAACGTTAATAAACAATTTTAATAGTTATTAACAATTTTCACCTGGATATAAAAATTAATATTGATTAATAATTTTGCATAATTCATAACAAGGTGGCTGTAATTTGACAACCTCAATTCAAATGACCTACTGTTTGGACTGTCAAAATTACCCTATAGTCTTGCTTACAGGAGAGTTCAAGACAGCAGGACCAATGTGAATTTATGAGAATGTAGAATAGCCTAAACCACTAAGTAGGCTTTGGTTTTAATGAGGACCATAGTGCTGCCCTGCTATGGAGTCATCAGTGCCCCGAGCGCATGAATAGTCCTGAGTCATCCTGAGGAGTTCAACCCTGGCACCCACTGGCCTGGGAGCATCATGCTTGTGTCTGCACCATGGCGGTGCAGCCTGCCTTGAGGCTACCCAGGGCTTCCAGCTTATCCTATTGTGTGGAGCATCCCACTCTTGCTGCTCCCTGACATGTAGAATCTTACAATCCTAGAACCGTAGTATAGTCCAGCTTGGAAGGGACCTCCAAATGTCATTTAGTCCAACCCCTGCAGTCAGCAGGGACATCCTCAACTAGATCAGGTTGCTCAGAGCCCTGTCGAGCCTCACCTTGAATATCTCCAGGGATGGGCTCCCAACCACCTCCCTGGGCAACCTGTTCCAGTGTTCCACCATCATCATAGTAAAGAAACTGTACCTACCATCCAATCTAAATCTGCTCTCCTCTCGTTTGAAGTCATTGCTCCTTTGCTTTATCACTGCAGGCCTTCCTTCTTGTAGGCCTCCTTCAGGTAGTGGAAAGCTGATATTGGGTCTGTCTGGAGCCTCCTCTTTTGCAAGCTGAACCCCAGCTCCCTCAGCCTGTCCTCATAGCAGAGGGTGCTCCAACCCCCTAATCATTTTCATGGCCTCCTCTGGACCAGCTCCATCAGGTCCATGTCCTTCCTTATATTGAGGGCTCCAGAGTTGGACAGAGTACTGCAGGTGTTTACTGAAAGAATAAAACCCAAAACCGTCTTAAAAGCAGAGACTCTTATTTATGAATGTTAGTGTACTTGCAAAGCAAAATTACAATTAGTACAATTGCAGGATGACAGACATGGAGTAAGTGAAAAACAAATCTTGAAAGAAGAAAAAGATACTAAGTACAGCACCTGAATCAAGATCTCAGTGTACAATGTTACAGGCTGAATGGCTGTGCAAAATCTTTAGATATTTAACTACTTGTGTGTGTTCCTGTGGGGAGGGAAATGTCAGATTAGTTTTCCTGTGGAGGTTTGATTAGTATTCTGTCACTGATGAGTCAGTATTTTTAGTTTAGTGAGCTAAAGATGTATTGTAGTTTAGGCCTCAGAAGTTACCAGCTTTAGGAAATGAATTAAAAAGGGGAAGAAAAAGAAAAAGAAAAAAAAAAAAAAAAAAAAAAAAAAAAAAGGTCTGCTTTAGGAACTATAAGAGTGATTTTTCCAAGATCTTACATAAACCATCCTCCTCACTTGCTGGTTAGCATTAAGTACCTATTAACTCCATTTCAGGAAGGTGGTGATTAAACTGGGTTAAATGGAAGTGATTAGGTTGGATTATCCCTGTCATGGAAAAATTTACTGGAAGATCTAAGGAGGGAGAATTGCCACACAGTTTCCAGCAAGTTCTGGTGGAAGTTCTATGAATTTGCTTTTCTCCCTGCAAAAGAGCTTTGCCTGCCCTGGATCCTTGTAGATGCTTAGACTAGCTTTGAGTTGAATTGGTTTTCATCTTGGAAGTTCCTCAGGACTGGTAAGGACGGCAGTTGCACCAGCATCACTCCCACCTGTATCGCTTACCTCATTTACTTATTGGATTTTGGAGGCATCCCTGAAGACACTGGAGCTACCTTTCCTAAGGGCTCTTAAAAAAAAAAAAAAAAAA